>VYZM01015663.1:445539-500893 GCA_013398915.1 Dromas ardeola
ATTACAATGTCTTCATCCATTGCCAAAGTTGGCGTTCTTTGTCAAACATACTGCCTCCTACCGAGGATGCAATGCCCACTTCAAGATTAATCAAAACCAGCTTGAAATTCCAGTAGCAATGAAAGCTGAAAACATGAGATCTGCCTATAGCATGAGTTTTACATGCAACAAGATTAAGAACTTAATTCATTCAGTATATCAAATCACTGATTTTGTTACAAACGACTATTCCAAGATTAAAGTAAGAAAATTCTCTAAAAGACTAAAAGCTGCACAAATTAAGAAGCCCTTCTCTAACCTTTGTTTTTTAAATGGATAGACAATGTGTGTATTAACAAGATACTGTGATACAATTATTTGCTTATAAATTTAGGATGTAGGTGGATACCTTACAGTTCTTAAAAGTGGAAGTGGCAGATTTCTTGTCAAATTTACTTTATTTTTATAACATATTCATCCATTTCAATGGCAATCATCACTCTTATATGAAATTATTATTTATCATACTAGAACGAGGAACAATAGTAAAAGAAAAAAAGATCATTAAAACACATTCAAGAGACGTTGTGACTATATTTGTAAGGTTTCTTAAGACACCTGAACCAATCCATTAATTCAAAGGCACTGAAATGGCTGGACTTGTCAAGGAGTTTTCAACTTGCAACACTGGTAGGAAAGCTTTTTGTTTTTTAGAAAAAGCAAACATTTCTCTGTCGGTTTAGTATGTCGAGTCAGCTCAACAAAGGGTCAGACAGGAACCAGAAAGGAGGAGGGAGCAGGACTACCCCTTTTGGCAGTAGCAAGTCATTTCATTGGCACAGCCAACTCGTGCAACCTCACATCCTACCTTACTAAAGGATGTGAAAAACAACGAGAAAATGTGCTAATGCCACTGAAAATTATGAACTTACCATGTATGATTCAACATTACATCTTACTCTGAAAACAACAGCCCTTAAAATTGTATTTGAGACCATAAACGACGTAAAAAGTTACTAGCAAAAGAATCACAAGTGGCTCACATGTTGCTAGGGAGATAAATTCAGAAAGAAACAGGAAACAATGCTTCAGTCTATAAATGTGAGGTACTAATGTGGAAGGAGGAGCATAACTTTCAACTTGCAGATCTCGAGCTAATACAAAAGACCCCAAACAAAGGACACATAAGAGCCCCTCAGGAGGGCTGCCGAAAACAAAGTACCAGTACTTCACTACAAAACTTGGAGTGTATTTCCAGGTACATTATTTCTGACAGCGAAGCCAGTTTAGAAAGAATCTGACTTAGCTCAACCTTTCTTCATCTGCCTTCCTTCACTTCTTTATGCACAGCCCGTTGTTTCTTGAAAGATGCCAACACGACTGCTTGAATTATAACTGTAATGCATATCATAGAAATGCCCCAGATTAAAAAAGACAAAAGTCCCTTCTAATTAGAGTTAATAATTGTGACATAAATACTTTCCAATAGTAAGAATGATACAGCACTTGAATACAGAACAGAGAAATGCTTGAACTAAGTCATGCCTCATAGTGAAAGGCTGTAAAGTTACAGAGAAATTTCTCCCTAAATATACAGGCCTGAGTCTCAAAGATTACATTTCTACACACCTCCTGGACAGATGACCACACAGCCTAATTATTCTGAGCCTAACCTACCCCTTCACAAGAGTATTTGCGAACTAACGAACAGAAAACATGCAAACTGTCTGTAAAAGAAACACCTGGTGACCAGTCACACCTTTAGCTTGCATGCTATCAGTTACACACCATCCTCAAACTTATGCAAAGTCTGGGAAATAAAGAAGGTGCAACAGGCCACGGGAGGGCTAGGTCCACCGTAAACATTGTGGGAATGTAAACGCAGGGCAGCATAAATGCTGCTGGTGTTGGCAGAATGCTCATTTTCTGCTCTGCTGCTGCGGGACTAGCTTACCAGGACTTGCAAAACTTGTTCCTTCCCCAACTCCCAGCCTCCCCCAAACCCTTTCAATTCAATCTCAAACTGCAATGATCATTAAAAACAATGAGTATGTCTGGCGCAAGTATACGTGCCTTGACTATCAACGATTCATTAAGTACCTGGCACTGGATCCATAATATGGGATTCTGACATGGAAAGAAAAGCTTTAGAGCTCATTGAAAAGTACGAGCTTTACATATAAAAGAGTTAAAAGGTGCATCTTTGTCTAACAAATAAGAGAAGGCTAAGTCCTTTGTGTTGATGTGATAGTTTCATCCTCTGTATAAGCTAATTTTCCTATTTAGATACCACCTTTTCCAAATCACAGATAAATTAAGTCAACTTTAGCTAATGTGGTAATGATTTGTAGTGAGTGGCAGAAATTCCCCTGTAATTATGCATGAATTGATGTGTGATTTCCTAATGAGCTTAAGTGAAGAAATCATCATTTTGTGATAAATGCTTTATTTCTTAAAATGCTCGTAACACATTTCTAATAAATTTAATCAAGCGACTCGCACTCATGTAACATTTACAATTATTAAGTGTGCAGTCTTTTACACTGCCTTATAGCTTTGGCTGATTGCTGTGTGTTAAAGTTTAGCATTTCATAAACATGGTTATAACAACCATTATGTTATTTGTCCTCAGAACCATGAATTATTTCAGTTTGAAGTTAATTTACATTCTGTACAAGTTTTGTGCCTCAAAGGCAAAATTCTTTCGCCATTTACACGTGGATGTACACATTAGGAAATGAAATCAAGTGCTTCTACCTTTCAGGACACACCTCGTCCTTCAACATGTCATGTGAGCGACAAGCAAAGTCTCACTATAGAAGCTGATTACTGGATTTCCAATTTAAAAGAACTCCCAGAGTACCACTGCTTCATCTCTGTGAAATATCGTTTATCAGTCACCCCCAGTCCTTCCAGCTCTCCTGGCTGAAAACCCGTACAACATTCAACTTGGTAGCAGAGCTGAATTTCTGTGGGAGCCAGGGAGGAAGAAAGCTTTCTAAAATGACCTGAGGGCATCTTATCCTATGATTTCTTTACTAAGAATTTTAGCTCGGATCTTTCCTTCTATAGCAGCTGCTATAGGGAATGGATGACCTCAGGGAGTCACAGAATCTAGAGACTTCTGTGAGTTGCCCCACCCTTACAGACTGGAAATCCTACAATTCCACACTTTCAGGTGCTGGAATTTAGCTATCCCTAGTGTACCATATCGGTTAGCAACTTCCTAAAAGGAGGTCTGCCTGACCAAGGGGAGCTTCCAGGTCTGCTCTGCTTTCTCACACCCTCTTCACCAATCCCTTCTTAGAGCTTCGGAAGAAAAAGGTAAAAGAGGAAGCCTGTCTTGGCATTCCACATCCATAAGAAATTTTTGTTTGATTTCTCACTACAAATAAAAACCTCGTATAACAGAATATTAAACTCAAGATGGTGAAGCTTGACCATTTTAAATGCTGAATCAGTGTTAAATGGTACCGGTAGTAAATCTCAAACGCCACAATTCCTTACACAGTGCTATCCCTAGAGCTAGAAAAGATCATTCAAAGAACTACACATTAGCACCTCAAAAGACAAGAAGAGATCTTACATGTATCAGGTACATACAAATGTTTATTTTGATGCTAGGGTGGACTGGAGCCATTTAAATTTGAGTTAACAAGAAGAATATAGTCTAAAAATAAAGCCATACTGCTAGAAAAAGAAAGAGGCTTGGAATAACTACTGGAGTACTTGAGTTCCCTGGAACACATCATTAATGCATAATTATCACTGAATACATTGATTTTGGTTTGAACTTAGTAACTTATCGGTGAACCCAAGTTCCAATGATCTACATTCAAAAGGATTTTATTACATGTTCAATTCCCTTAGGATACCTAGAAGAATTGTAGCACAAGTGTATCTTAGCAAATCTCTCTCTTAAGAGCCTCTATATTATAGCTGTTAATAAATCCATCTAGATGATAATCTTCCTTCCTATCTTCCCACCTGTTCCCACATGAGGTCAAAAAGGTGAGTGACAGAGACAAACTGAAATCCTCTTTCCTGAGCAGGTATTCATTCCTCCTTGATCCTCACAGGCATTCTTCAAGTTTTTTCCCCCCACTCTGGTATAAAGATGAGTCACAGGAGAAGTCAGAATCAAGCTTCGGATTCCTCTGTCCTGCCAACCCGTTCTTGCCAAATTCTATCCTCCCACAGACAGAATATGTTTCACAGCCTAATTCAGACCATTTAATCACCTTCCTTCAAATATCCAAACTCCTCCTCATCTAAGTTACAGTCCCTGACTGTGTATTTGTTAAAGTTTTTGTGTTACAATCAATAAAAATGCCAAAGATTAATAAAAAGATACATTGATCACACAGGCTGGGATTTTCGGAGGAGGAAGATATTGAACTTCCATTGGATTCCAGCAAGAGTTGAGCTTCTATTTGTTTTACATGCCTCTGGATATCTCTGGTCTAATATATCAAAGACATAGTGCGGGAACGACAGAGAAAAAGAAGTTTTGAAAAATGGAGGAGGAGGAGTAGTTTGCTTCAGAAGAAGAGTAAGTGTCGGCTGACTTAAAACACTCAGGCTTCAGGAAAACCAAACATCCCCTGACTTTCTTGACTTTAAGGGTCAGTGCATAGTCTCTTTAATTCCACTGCTTGCTTACAACAAAATATTACCTTTTTGGTATAAAAGTTAACAAAGCTTCAAATTATTGAACCTCAAATGTCAAAATTTGCATTATTTCCTGCAGCTGTGTGTGCGATTCCCACTGGCTTACACATAAATGTTAATAAAAAAGTCCATCAAAAAAGCAACAAATACATGAACTATTTTATTAAAAGCTGTTCAAAAATCTCACTTTTCTGTTGTAAAATTATTCTGAATAAAGTTGTGCACATTTTTCTTTCCTCTGAAATATTTATTTAATTTACATAAATAAATGCTGCATTTGTAAATATGTAAAGGACAGGACGTTGCAATTTGCTTTTTCAAGTAAGTACGCTAAACATTCAGTGTTTCTCACTTAAAATACACCTATTATCCTTACACCTTCTGTTACACACGCTAAGCCAGAGGCTCCCATTTAAAAACATTGCATTTCATTTCTCCCTTCAGCAAGGTCCTGTATTTAGAACAGTTTAAATAGAATTTTCTTCATCGGGTTTTTATTTTATATGTGTCTAGAGGTAGTATTTCTCCAATCTTCTATCCTGTATATGGGATCAGTTACAACATTAGTGACCATCCCATATTTCCGTTGCCATTTTAGAAGGCAAAATACCATAAAATCATCAGGAGATGATAATATTAGCATTGTGTTTTCTCAGTCTAAACTCACATCCTGTAGTAAAAAACAAACATTGTGTTCATATGATCAGGATCTCAGGTTAATTCATCGATAATATTTTATAATTTTATCTGGCCATCTACGTTTTATGAATGTTATTTGCACTTTCCACTGAGCTGTAAAAATAATGAACAATATAAATTCCATTTTTTATGTTCCCCAGAAACACGGAATAGTCAAACCTAAGTCATAACATCACTAAAACGCACAAAGAAAAATTCACCATCAGACCATTTTTATAGAAAGACTGTTGAGCTACACACCTTTTCTTTAACATAAATTAGTTTTGTAAAATTAAAGCAAAATATATTTTTCCTCCTTTCTATAAATATCTTGGATTTCAAACTGATATGCATACAGAATCTGTCAGGCAGTAAGAGAAAGTTATAGGTATTGTTTATTGTTTACCTAGTAACACAGGCTAACTAATTTTGGAATAGTACTACTCATGATGGCCAGCAGACAGTAACAATAATACACATTTCACCTGAGTAACAATCGTTGCAAATTTGGCCAAAATAAGGAGACCAAATCTAGTAGTACTGCAGCTAGGCAGTGTTTTCTAATTGGCTGGCATGGACCATACCTGTGGTGGATACTCATACGATCAGGTATGAGCCAGAGACATCACAGCATACAGCTACTCTTTACAGCTCCAGGTGAAGAAAGTGTTTCAGAATATACCTAAAACAAAGAAATTCTCAAATACCTTTCAAAACAGGGACCTCTATCATCAACTGTATTGTCAGTAATGGCACATTCAATTTCAACTGTAAAAGCGGACAGATTTATATTAAAATACGAAAGCAGTCGGCATGACATAAAAGCATAAATGTTTTAATATGTTAGTATTACCTGTGGCAGTGAATATTTTTATTGTAACTGATAAATTTCACTTTATGTTGAATTACACTGGCATCAACAAAAGGCATGGAACGGGAGAGATAGACAGAAAACAGGTACACTACCCCCAAAATTGTTTCCAAGAATAAGCTGAGATTCTTTGCATGAGTTAATGAGTCATGTTCTTGAAAAGTTAGTGGTATTAAATGAATAGTAAATAGTACACTTTATCCCCAAAAAACTACGCTCCCACTCCAGCATTTGCCAATATATCATATGTAGTTATTGGAACACATCGAAGATTAATGAGCACACTGAAATGTACCCACACCCTCTGTCTCAGTGCCACTTGGAGTCAAAATTATGGCATTAACGCACAGGCTCTGCATCCCAGGAACCAGAAAGCAGTGCCAAAGAATCCTTGTTAAGTTATAATTACAAGATTTCTGTTTTGCCAGCCACTTCAGGGGCAGATGCATGTGATCTCAAGATGCCAGCTCCTTAGTATTAGATTGAAACAGGACGAGATCATTAATTAAAACTACTTAAATAATGAAAAACTCCAAATATTTTCTATAAACTGCTCTCATTTTCCAGTGCACCATAGCTACAGTCTGCCCTACACAAGTCTACGTGGTTTTGCAATTAAAGTATTATAGAAAAAGGGGAAATAAATTTCTAAGGAAATATACTTTGGCATATAAAAAAAAATTAAAACAGAGAGAGATCAGAGTAGGTGCAGTCCAGCATCAGATGAAGTGTAGCTTAGCTAGTTTTTTAAACTTAGTCCTGTTTTGCCACATTACTTTCTTTATATGATTCTTTGAAATTTTAAATAAATTCAGAATTATAAAGGGAATAACTTGCCTGCCTCATGCAGTAGTAGAAAGAAGGCTGACTGCAGTAACTTCCATTTTCTTACATACAATAAAACCCTTGAGACATTCCTATTAATAATCACTGACAAATGCAAAGAAAAAATGAAATAAAGACCTGAGTAAAGTTTTAGGAAGAAGGGGAACTTATCAGTTGTGGAATTCATCTGGGTATGACACAGGTTACCGGAGACATAAAGCCATTGAAAGTCCTTGCTTCAGGGTTCTGGAATATAAAATATTCATGGTGTATAATTTTGCATAATTTGTTTAGCTACTGAAGCATAATTTAGCTCCTTGGTGAACAGATACAAAGAAAAGAATGAAGGAAGGATCAAAATACTTTACAAAAACTAAAGAGTTTTACTATTCTGTTGTGTGTTGTGTACAGCATCCACACGCGTACCGACTAGTCTTTAGATATTAGAGATAAACAGATATGTACAGATACCAATACCAAAGCATCTTTAATGTGTGCGGTGTTAGGTTCTCGTGCTTTTGTTCATTTGCTGAAGATATTGACATCCCCCCAGCCACATGCTGGACTCTCAGAAATACATCTGAATTGGGCATAGTCAAGCTCCAGATTCAGAAAGCATCTTCTGCTGTATTCACCAGCTCTAGGCTAGTTTGTACTTGCTCAAACGCTCTGTATACAAAGAAAAAACACATCTATAAAGAATACAACAAATGTTGTGGATAGGATATTCAAAGCTATTGGTATTTCAGCCTGATTTCCCTTCCACTGAGCTAAAACTAATCTGAAATGAACTCAGAAGTTCAGAACACAAAGCCACAAACTCTACCCCGCATTTGCAAACTCAAACCCAGATCCAGGGTTGCCCATGACAAATTCACATCCTTTTTCTCTGAAATTCACTCTGCACCAAAGTCTCAGTGACTAGATTCAAAAGAACAACACAAAATAAGAACAAGTGCTCATTCCTTTTTAACCACTCTTGTATGTTTTCACGCTTTTACTTGATTGCATAATAAAAACAATTGCAAGATAGCACTGAAAGAAAGAGCTGAGACTTCAAGAGCTCACACTTAAAAATACAACATACGAGAGACAGGCAAGGTGAAGAGTGGCAGCAAGATAATGAGAGTGCTAACTGATAAGCTCCATGATAATTCTTCTTTTACTGAATTTGTGTGTTATCCTTACAGTCTGTCATCTGATTCTTTAAAATTTCATTATATGAAATTTTAATAGAAGGGATCATTAAAAGGAGTAACTTTTTTCATACACAGAGACAAAAAGATTACTGACAAAATTGCTGTGAATCCAACTTTGTCAATTGTTCTTCCAATTTTAAAAGAAGTATTTTGGGAGAGAGTTTTTCCATTGTTTTTCCATATTTATTGTCGCAATATTTTTCCAACCACCTATAAACCATAATAGACTTTTTACTTTTAAATAATGGCTGCATCTCACTTCTTCTCTCACTCCAAACACATTTCACAGGGAGTTTGGCCCAACCAAGAGCTTTTGGATTACAACACTACCAAATACAATGTGCAAATAAAACTATGAACAGTAACATGTATTACATGTTAGGAAAGGAGTCTCAAAAGTTAGTAAGGGAGTTAGGCTCTCCATTTCCCTCGAAAACTAGACAAAATTGAGCATTTAACTACATTTAGAACTTTTCAAATATGCCATTTTAGTTCTTGAGACACTCACATGGAGAAATACAGACAGATAGATGTATTGCTCTGCTCTTTCACTTTAGCCACTGAAGCCACAGAGAGCTGCTCATTTCCTGTCACAGTACCACAGAGCCCAACACTGGGGGGGAAATAAAAGAATGAAAATCATCATGAAACAGACCACACACACCTGATTTTGAGAGATACTTTCTTGAATTCTGATGCCTTTTTATATGGGAAATGACTTCTGTGTATTTATTTGCAACCTAAATTTCCTCATGTAAACCCCACTAATTTTAGTCCATTATGCCAGCTTCAACACAAGTAGTATGTCATCATCTGGAAAGCCTGATAAGGAGAAAAAAATCACCAATAATTGAAAGATGTTATGACCTTACTGGTATGTACAAAACTGTAAAACAGGAAACCATCTATTCAGCGCAACCCCAAATGAGTTTCTGACCTGCTATCGCCAGAAGGAACACAATCTTCTTCTGCAAAATTACTTTCCTATCATTTTTTAATTCATATAAAATTCAAAAAGTATATAAAACAGATAGGGAGGGAAGACAGAAAAAGAGTAAACACAATACAAATTCCTGCAAACTGATCAACTTGACCATTTCCAAGTTAACTGCCTGTCAATTCTGCCTTTGTATCTCAAGAAGCTCTGGGAGCAAGAATTGCCTGGGCTTGGTCAACCAGCAGCAGCATATGTGTTGCCTGCATTTACCATCTGTTTGCGAAAGAACAAAGTGATAGTATATAACATAACACTTATTTAAAGCCCCTTGGAAAATCAAGTCACTGCTGCTGAGCGTTTCTATACCTCAGGCTATATGAGGACAAGTTAAGTGCTGATTCTGAACTCTACCATTTTGTTTTATTTCACTGTGATGGGTAGGCTGGGAGTTACCCAAGACAACGAACGTAGCCATAACCCTTCTTCATGGTAAACATATAATTTCCCCAGTGATCCAGTAAGCAATAACAAAAAGTTATGTGTAGTACATATAGTGTTTATATTCCCCTGGGTTTAATATGGCTCACAGTAAAATTGATTTTCTGGAATCTTGCAATAAACCTCATCAAAGTAAATGAAACCCACGCTGGCTTTTTATAAAGTGATTGGATTCAGGGTGATAAATTAACCCTCACCGTCAGAGAGACTCCCAATAATGCACTTGCTCGATTAAACTCCTCCAGACTGTGTTTAGATTTTAATTTTTCTATAGGACTTATTTAACTCTCTCAAAGCTTCCAACTTAATACTTGCAGAAGAGACAGCAGCTGAAAACCATACTTTTTCTTCTCAGACTAAACAGATTAACCAGATTTATATTTCCTGAGCACTTCATTGACACTATTCTCTAACCTACATAAAAAAACCACTGGTAGCTATTTATATCCTGGAGGGATGACTTTCTGCTTACTAAGAGCTCCGAATCAAACACCAGAAACTGAGAAGGATTTAATAATTTTAAACTTTTGTACACACATAAAATCAGCATTTGTAAGAGATGCTAGAGCAAAATCCAATGGATATCTTGCAATAACCTACAGAAGTCTGGCTCACAACATGCTTCCCTGCACTATCCATTCCCAACAGATGATTCTCACCTAAAATGACCACCTAGACTTGCCAAGGTAGATTATTCCTAATTCTTTGCCTGTCTTTGGACATTCCAGTTTTTCCACTGTTCAGCTCTCATTTCATCAGGAGGCAAGATGTGTAAAAAAAATAAATTCGAAGTGATCTTCCCTAATATTCCTCAACAGCCTCATGACTTTCTAGAAGAAAAAAGCGTATGTCTATTCACAGCTACCATGCAGTATATATGAAAACTATTTTTATTGCCATATTTATTCCTGGTTAAATGAAAAAATTATTCATTTAACCAGGAGTAAAACCTCTTGAGATTTTTTTTCTCATTTCCCAGCCCGTCTAGGGAAAACAGACTGCAGTAAACAATCATGCCCTATTTTATTCCTACTTAAATGAATTATCATAATAATAATTACTAGCAAAAACATCTGGTTTCTGCTCAGCACAGACGGCAAATTCTTTGACACATTGCTTGCATTTCCCCTTCTTCGTAGTCTCCAGGCTGAGGGTCTCAGGCTTTTTTTAGACCAGTATACATGCCAACCTCACAGCATGCCTTTTGGTACAGATTTATGGAGAGACTGCTGATGGCCATAAAACGTTTCCTCTGGTTTTTTCTGCCTCCAGAAAATTATGCCTTTGTAATAATATCTTCTCTTTAGAGCATTTCCCTGCTTTTTATACAGATGACATTTGCATGTAAACAAGTTCTTGCTGTTTTTCTTCACTCCTAAACAACAGCCAGGAAAAGTAATGTTCCCTTTGACATCATATTGGCCTGTTATTGTAGAATGATCCTCATGCCACTATTTAAAGTTTTGAATTAGAAAATGGAGTTATCCGACAGAAGCAATTTAACTTTCAATTTAATTAATATTTCCACTGTAACAGAAGATCGTTATTTTGCGAAAAAGAGAAAGAAGAATTACAAATCATCTTGTTTATCGTGTGAGACTTTGAACAGTCCTGATACGTAAGTACACTAACAGTATCATCTTTTGCATTTCCATAATGCCTTTTATTAGAGGATCTGCATTAGTAGCTACTTGAGTTGCTCTACCTCCACTGAACAACACTGGAACGGAAAGGAGAGCTCAAACTCCGCAGCAGCCGTGGTCCAAGCAACCCAGAAGTATTAAATAGTTGGGGGTGGGAGGGGACTCCATGAAGTCAAATACTGCCCACTGTCATGATCTCAGCACATTTTTCCTTGAGGTACAAGGGCATGGAAGGCCCCTGAGAGTCTCACTGAGTTTTAAGGAGTCATACGTAGGAAGAAGCCTACTCAGGGCCCAAAAAAGGTTAAGAAACCACCAGACAAAAAAGAGCTTAACATATCACTTTAGAGCCATGAGGTTTAAAAGACAAGTCTCATAACTCTGGGGAGCCATTCAGCATCTGTGACCACTGGTGCTCTACAAAGCTTCTCAAAGGGGGCAGGAAACTCTTGTGGGGGGACAGGCATTTACTTTCACAGTGTGGCTGCAGCCTAGCTTGTTATGAACAAATCCTGCATGCAGCACAGCCTTTTCCAAAAGAGTCTGCCTAGCAGTCTCCAGTATTTCACCTTCATTTAACTGGCCACATTTCTCACTTTTCATCCTCTTCAGCTCCTTGGCCTGGGGAGGTGCCCTTCCCTTACCCAGGTGGGTAAGGTTCCCACTGCCCACCTATGGCCCCGTTGATGCAGGCAGCAATGAGGAAGGCACACTCCTTTTGCCCCTGGTGTGTTAAAAGGCCCTCACTCTAGCTCACAGCTGTCTCAGGGCTGCTCTGCACTAAATACTATGTCTGTATTGGTGAACAGCATGTTATCAACTGCAAAGCTGTCCTGAGAGCTCTCACCCCAACCTCACTGCCTTGCCAGAGTGACTCCTATGCCAGAAGTGCAAAGGGGATTTGCCAGAGCCTGGCTTGCAAACAGCTTATTAATATCAAGCAATTCTGGATCCCAAAGTGTTTGAAAAAGTAAATAAATATTAGTCTCATTTCATAAATGGAAAGTGCTCAGAAGCACAGAGACATTCAATAACAAATATGCAGCCAGGAGCAGAGTTCAGGGATCTGGACTTTGCTGTCTGACTGCTCCTGCAATGGTCCTCTTTATGTCTTTCGAAGAATCTATGTTAACAAAGGCCATTGGTCTGCTCGCTTATTCTTGCTGAGCTCGGGGATGTAAATATTTGGTTTGGGCTCCCGGCAATCTGAGCTAGAAGAAAACCTGCCCTGCAGTCTGTGTGGTGTCACTCCCAGGATATGGCTTAGCTCTGTACCTACTGACATAATCAGTATCATCTGTTTTATGTCCCTGTTTGAATCACAAATGGGTTCACCTTTCTTTCATCTAAATTTAAGTTTATCTCAACTGCCCATCATATGTAAGATTTCTAAGTTAATCATTATAAGCTCAAGTTCATAAAATCACTCTTACATGAAAGAAGCAATTAAAATCAAGCATGTATTATTCAATTAATAATAAAAGTCCTATACTATCAAAAGGGTCAATATATTTAAATGCTTTCAGCAAATGACTATAAATCTTATTGCAACATTTGACATTCCTTATATCTTCTTTATAACCTCTTTGTGAACTTTCAAAGTTATTTCCCTGTTACTTTTTCAAATTTTATAACATTGGAAAGTTGTCTTCAACTTGCCGTTAAACATTTAACAAAAAGCCAACCCAAACACCTCCAAATAAAACACAAAATATTGTCATAATTCTACCACATAAGAACATTTTTGAACACATGAAGGAAATAGGAGAGAACTCTTATGCATTATCTCTAGCACTACATGGAATAGAACACATTTACAGCTTACAATATATGATCAAGGAAAAAAGTTCTTGTGACATTGTATTTGACGAGAATCTTGATGTGGAGAATAACATAGGCTCCTGAGTACGAGTCAGCTGATAGGTATCTATCCAAAGTTTTGCATTAATAGGAAGAATACAACAACATTTTTCTATAAAAGATTATGCTAAGCTTATGAAAATTGTAATTTTTTGAGCTATGATTAATTTGGTTATATTCTGTTTTAAGAGTCTAACCTGCAGGCTATACTAATACAAATAACCTCATGGATTCAACTACTTATGCGAATGAAGGCTGTGGTATGAAATTATCTGTTCTAAGAAGAAACAAAAGCCAAATGGAAATAGAGTCTTCATGATGCTAAAAGAGGAATTAATCAGAGCCAAACAGAAGTTTCGGAGGGAAACAACTTAGGACTCACATTTGCCAGTTGCTCAGGTTGCCTTCATTTTCCAAAGGAAATGAAAAATACCCACCCTATTTTTATTGCTGCTATGGAATATATTCATTATACTAAATAGTCTTTCACACAGACAGGGCAAAGAGTTCTACATTGAGTGGTTTGATTTTTCTACTGCATTCATAGTTACAATTTTAGCAGCATTGACTTTTTTTAAAAAAAGCTGTAATTTTATAGCATGCCCAGACACCTCAAAAATTCATTTCAGTGACTAAGCTTTGGGGTCAAAACCTGTATTTAGGTAAATATGCCAATAACTCATATAGCATCAGGTACCTCTGAGGGTGTATTCATCAGTGCGTAGATTTGGCATCCTGGTCCATTCACGACCCTGCATTACTGCATGGAGTGGAGCGTGCACGTAAAAACAAGTGCTTCCTCACAGCAGTCTGCTCACTTCATAGTAGGGTAATTTCTACAGAAAATGTTCATAGAGACTGACAGGGAGGAGACAGAAAGAGATCAGGGAAGGCAACTGCTCTACTGTGAGGCCCCCCCAGAATCCATGAGAGAAAGAGAAAACCAACTAACCAAACGGTCCTTTTGAATGTAAATAGTGGTACGCACAGGCTAACCTTACAATAACCTCAACTACATTTCTCTTGCACTCCTTTAGAAAGGATTGCAGGGACCACTATAGTAAAAACTAGGAGCCTTGTGAATCACAGTTTCTGTGAGAGCTAGAGTCAGCCGCAGGATCAGTACGGTGTGGCAGCAGACATTTCATCTCTACAAAGCATGCAACAGAAGTACAATACAATGAAACTTGCAAAGACCTTCACTTTCTCATTCAAATATCATGATAAAGTTAGATCCAAATGGTAGATGTAAATATCTACTAATAACAGACGTTAGTTTTACATCAAATCATCAATAAAAACATGAAAAGTGGAGGCCAAAGACGAGACAAACCCAGCTGACCCAAAAAAGATTACTGGTTGTCTGTAAATAACAATTCTTGAACCTCCATATTTTCTAATAATGCACTTTTGTACACAAAGCATTTTCTTCCACACTGGCATCACCAGAACACTCAGCATTGCTGAAAATCAGACTGCTTCTATTTATACGCCTAAGCATCGATTTAGGAGCCTATTTTAAGCATCTCGGTCTGAAAAGGTTTCCATTTTCTCTATAATAAAGGAGTGTAAGCAGCATTAGTGCGCTGTCAAAATGTATGACTTGAGTAGGCACTTGAGCCTCAGTAAAACTCTCTCCAGGTGCCCTCTTCTCTATCTTCCCCTCTCCCTCAAAAGTTCCTTTGATTTCTAGATTCATGTGAAGCAATCAACATTCACTGTAAGACAGTCCAGAATATGAAGGGCAGGAGGCTGGCAGCAGAGGGACTGCCTCCTCATTTCCAACGGTGAGCCAGGCTGAGCTCGGGGGTGCAGCCCGGTAGCTCTCTATAGTCAGACATGGGCTGCTCCTTTCCGTAAAGCTCAGGCTTCTCGGTTACATAGCAAGCAAAGGATCTGACTGCTCTGTGAGGAGCTGGACTACGCAGGAAGGGGTACAATGACTGGAGGTAGTTAAGGCAATAGCCCCAAATGCCAGTAGCAAGTAGATGCTTTAAGAAAGCCTTGGCCAGAGTACATCCAGTGAGGAAATCAAGTGCAACATTTGGGTAAGAGTTATGAAAGTGGAAAATCAAGCATATACATTGTTAAACGTAGGAGAGTTCGTAATAATTAGAGATAGCGATACACGAATGTGGGGAAGGTCAGATAATGGAAAGGACGGTATGGGTGAAGCGGGACAGGGGTGGGGTAAGATGGCACAGCTGACTGGCTAATGGAGCAATGTACTTCGAACTGGACAATAACGAAGCAAGGTTGAAGGTGACCTCAGCTTCACTGGGAGGAGGAGAAAACATCTTTTAAAAACAAATAGTAAAAGGCTCGGGAGTGGAGGAGTCCCCTCAGTGAAAAAAAGACAGTCTCCTGTCCTCAGGCAGGGGAGAGACAGAAAAGCTGCCTACAGGAGGGCCTTTGGTTCACATGCCAAAGGAAAAGACACGTCTAGGAATGCAGAACGAGCCCAGGGATGCAATGTGGCATCATCACTCTCTGGTGGGAAGGACCATACCCATCTGGCAGCAATGGTGCTGGCAAATCCAAGCAGCAAAAGTCGGAGCTCATTTGTTACCGAACTTGCAGCAGCACTCCCAAGCACCCATGACTGCAACACGGGGCTGGTTCTTATTTACAGAGCACGTGGCTAGTAGAAACGTAATTACACTGAAGAATATCTGTATTCATTAGGAACCTTATGTTATCACCAGGTAACATGCACAGGCTCAAAAGGGCCTCCTCCTCATGTGATTACAGTGTGGAGCAAGGTTTTTACTGATGATACAGAAGTATGGCTTCATTGTTCAGAGAGGGGGTCCTTCTTGGGATTCTCCCATCCTTTCAAAGAGAGTTGGTGGCTCAAAGGGACAAGAAGATTAAGTGTCCTGCCAGGATAGGTCTAGGTGGACTGGGAATATGGTGTTACCTAATCAAGAAATTCAAAGATCGAATCTGCTGAATTAGCTTTTGAAATTAGTTGCAAGGCTAATTCCAAAAACAATTCACCAGTTATTTTGATAGAAGTCTGCCTGATTACTTTATCTCCTAGGGAAGGCACCTGTACTTGAAACACATGACATACTAACTTTGAATTAGAAAATATCTTTAAATAGATAAATAAACCAGAAAACTCCTCCTCCCTGCAATTGCTCTGACAGACATTCCAGCAACTTTTCTCAAATGCCTGCAGCAGGGAAATACAGACTCTTCCCTCTCCCCTGCTCTTTCTTTCATCCATAATTTCAGCAGGTCCTATCCAGCCTTTTGCTCCAGGTAAACTAACAAACTGGACATCAGATTGTCCTATTTGGTATTCACTGTCCCAGCTCATCACCCAATAAATCCTTCCTTTAGGCCTGAATTTCTTGTGATCTCGGCAAGAAACTTTATCCTGCCCATGCCTCATTTCCTCCAACACTAATCTTCTACTTCACTGCTTTCTCCTCCTCTGTTTTTTCTCTTTACCCCTTATTCCTGTGCCCCCAGAGAGCACCTACCCCTCCACTCATCTAGACTCTTCTGCCTCCTACTTACACAAATTTTCCCAGACCCATCAACTTATCCTAGCTCTCACTGTCCTTTTTAACTCAATTTTCTGTCCTGGCATACAGTTCCCCAGCTGCTCTGCTCCTTTAAGCCTACCTCATTCGCAAACATACAAATCAAATGTCTTCATCCTCCTCTTTCCCTGCATATTTTCTTGCTGTCAGAGTAGCTCTCCATCTCCTGAAACTACGTGAAAGTCTCTTTACTGGGAAGGTATCAAAGATACAGAAGAGGGTGAAATAAATGGCTGTGATTCCTGTCCTGAATGGAAAGGCTCAAAGAAAACCGTGCCCAGATTGACACAGCACAGCCTAGCAAAATGTTAAGAGGAAATAGTAGATGTCCTGAACAGAAAACATTTCCACACTGTTCTTGATTATGTCTAGTACAGAAAGCGGGTAACAACAAACAATATCTCATACCATGACACTCATTATAATGTTAAAAGAGCTGGCGTTTCTGGGACAATAGATGTATTAGTGTGAAACATCTTGCTACACAAAAAAGGAGGTGAGTTTCCAGTGTTTAAATGCAGGAGGTCTTCTGCATTTTTAATAAACTGAAAAATACAGAGGTCAGGGTTTTTTCCTTTTCACTGTGGGAGTATAGACTTGAGTCTCTAAGAATGAGAACATCTCCTGGAAAGTACCAAGACCCTTATCTGTCATCTTGGGAATTGACATAAACTGCCATTGAATCTGCATCTGCTAGAACATGCTGAGGACATCACAGGATCAGACCTATGCAAAAATAAACACATGCAAAATACTGCATCTGCCTGAATCTCCTGACTCATTTTATCAAACTCATAGCCGTATGGTTCCAGATGAAGAAGCAGAGATACTATTTTTCTTGTTAATTTTTCTATTTCAGAAAATGTGGAAGACTGAAGATTGTAACTTATGTAACTTATCTGAAGACAGGGGATGGGAGGAGGGAGAGAGTAGAAGGATAACATACCAATGAAATGTTGACAGTTTTCTATTTTTTTGCCAATTGTTGCTAAAATGACAGACGGTGATGTTTATGAAATTGTATCATTCAAAGCAAATTTGCCCAGATAACCAAGTTAAAGATGCTTTATCTTTCCTAACAAGCATTATGCAGCAATCGGCAAAACCCAAAGTACATAATACAAACTGAAAATGCAAGAAAACAGATCTTTTCTTTTCCCCTAAGTCAACAAATTTTCTGAGCCCAAATAAAGTTCTTGGCTTTCTTTCAAATCTTCACAGCTAATCAATAGTTTAGTCATACGATGAAAAATGATGTATCCATATTCTTCACAATTGACATTTGCTAACTGTCTCCAAGGTCGCATTGATTGCCAGTTGTTCAGTTTACCCAACTTCTGTTTTGAGCCAAATAATATGATCTTTGTTTCATTAATATTTAATAGTAATTTAGATTGTGCCAGATGATCTTAAAGCTCATTTAAATCAGCTTGAAGATAATATTAAGCTTTCTTCTAGTATAATGTATTACCATAAATGATTGTGTCATCTGCATATAAATGGTGAGTTGAATATGATAATGAAGTGCAAAGATTATCAATATAGAATGACAAATGCATCTGACTTAAAATAAATCCTTCAGGGACCCATTTATTCTGTTTTCAGTGGTAAAAGATGCATTGTTTCACTTCAAGCATTCTACAGAAAACACAAAGGATTTGGATCATGAGATATAAAATTTATCCTGTGTGAAAAAATAAAATAAATCTCCAAATTGTAGAACTCTCTCTTTTCAAGTGTGGCAATTACAGATCATACAGATCTGTAGAGATTATATTTTTTGTACAGCAGGCCTTGATTAATTATTAGGTTTTTTTAAAGACTGATTACACTGAAGAATGTGTTTATATTTAGACTAGGTTTAGTTTGTATTTGTTTTCCACTAGCTGGTCATTTAAATTAGTTCAGTTCAATTATTGCTAAATGCCATGCCCATTGAAGAAAAGTACCTGAATGCAGTTAACAGTATGACACCTAAGGCTGTTTCCTCTATAAAAACGACAGCTGGGAGGGCTGCAGGGAAACCCTGCTCAGCAATACGGCTGCATTTAAAAGAATTAAATTGTCAAATTCTCTAGGCTCATGGGTTTAATTAAAGTCAGTGGACAATTTCAGGGACAAAAGAAACAATTACAGCAGTGAGAAATACTAATAAATACATTAGAAATGGTTAAAAACAGTTGAAGAGAAAGTAAGTGCATTTGCTGTCAGATATTTTCTAAGGAAATTATATAAAATAGCCATGACACGGTACCATGGAAAACACGGCGAGGTGACAGAGATTATCGGAACTCAGCACTTGCTAGAGAAGTGGGAGAACAGATACACCAGATCTGCATGTCCTCTCTTTTGCTTTCCGTTCAAAATTTCCCACTCAAAGTTACAAGTGTTGTGATATCACAGAGACCTTAAAATTTGTAAAATTTTACATATTGAACTAATCATTTAGCTTGAGCAGGTACACATGGAAAAGGGTCCAGGGTTATTGTGGCCTCCCAGGACCTCAGATCAGAAGTTCTCAGCATTTGGTCTGGCAGATTCATCTGTTGCAATAAACTGTTCACAAGTAAACCTGGTCTAGAAAGTGAAGGGTTTTATTTATTCAAGAACAAAATTCTGGAAAAGCCCTGTAAATGTGGTCATGGGAACAAGAAATGCAGGAAGCAAGACATACTTACAGAAAGGATTGTAAATTAAATTAAGAGTACTCCTAAAACCAGGAAATTAATTCTGTGATGTGATTCCTAGGGAATCCAATCCTCAAGCATAGGTAAAGAGTTTTGAGAGTCAACTGGATTGCTGAGTGTCTGCACTATACTTGTATTAACTTCATGTTTCAAGACTCTAACTTATGTGGACCAGAAAGGAATTTTCTTTTAGTTCCTTAGTCTATCATTTGGCTTCTGGAAATGGGATGACACAAAAATCAGGATGTAAACACAGTACAGCTGTGTTTCTAGTGACGTAAAATTCTCAGATGAATGGCGTCCTGCTCACACACAAAGGATTAAGTCATTCATCAGATTTAGGATCAGGAGGACATCTGTCCTCCAAGCCAGATTAGCAGGGATCAGAGGGGTTTTATTTTGCCCCAACAGTAATTTAGGGCATGATCAGCTTCTCGGGATCACACAGGAGTTAAATTTATAAATATTTTGCTAGCACACAGACCTGAAAGACTACTAATGTCCTCTACTCTTATGCTTTCTGCGTGTGACTCATTACAGGTGCATCTTTCAGACTTTAACTAGATCTTAAATTTCTCTTAAGTGTTGAGAATTATGACGTCCAGTGACGTAGGATGATCTACGGACTCCTCTTGAGTCCGTAGTACTACAGTATCTACTGTATGCTTGCCTGCCAGAGCAAGAAAGAGATGATTCAGTTGCCCAGATGCTGCCTGCTGGTCCTGCATTCCTACTCATCTACGTATATGTACATCAAGTGTAGTGTGATCATATACACTCTTTGTTATGCCAGGCAACATGGCATTTGATAGGCTTCTAAAACAGCAGGTCCCAACTGTGATCTCTAAGGTCGTATCATGTGCTCTGCATCCAATTCACAAAACCTACAGGATAATAGCATTTACCAGTTTGTGAGTTTTGTGGTCACACTGGTGTCCATAAGTTCAAAGTTTGGGAAGAACTAGTACTCATAGTTTCTACCTCGGTGTGTCAAAGTTATCCTGCTAAACTGCATGTGCACTCTGAAGCTGTGCACTTGTACAGCTTCAGCCTCCACCCCTCAGTATCCCTGGGATGCTGGGACACCTTTAGTAACGTACCCCGTATCTCATAGCTCGGGTGAGTAGTATAGATATTTCAGCCCTTAGCCCAGTGGCTTTACTCCAGGATAGGTGTCAAATCACCATATTCCTTCCATAGGCTCTGTACTCCATCTACCAACTCATTCCTCTGTGACTGAAACTTCTGATGACAAATAAAGGCCAAAAACCAAAGGGTTCACTGTCAGGAAATTAATTACACTATTCAGTAGTTATTAAGATCCTAAGTATACTAATCTTAAATAATTGCTCAGCAGAGTGGGCTAGCATGTCGTAAGCACACTCAATATCAGTGTCAACATGCACACACGCAAAGTAGCGTTTTTGTAGATCGCAAATTTCATCCCCACAATTGCTAAATACTCATAATTCCTTTGCAGGATCATGAATTAATCTGAAGAGATCCTGGATGTGTTCTCATCTTTGTGTTTATCTGTTTCTGAGATCTCAAAACACTTCTGTGGATTGACAGTGATTCCTGTGCCATAGGTGTTGTGAAAGACAGCTGTAAACCTCTCCTAAGCACCTAGCCAAAGTTGTGTTGTACAGCGTGACGGAGCTGAGAGAGCACCAGAGTATAAGGTATTTGAGAGCCACTTGTATTAAACCACGTTGCCCTGCAGAGTTTCTGAGCAGTGCTGTTATTCATAGGTGAGTTGTTGCAACTTCTTACTCTCTCGGTTTATGCCTGTTGTTTCTAACATGCACAGCACTTGTATCTGCTAAGTGCAGAGATGTCCAAGGTACAGGAAATACTATCAAGTCACCTTATAAATCAGATCCTACAGGAAAACTTCCCACACATACACACAATGAATTACAAGACTATTTACATGTCAACAGTAACACTGCTGTATAACAGACACAACAGCATGAGCACAGACAGCTTTTCCTTTTTGTAGAGGAGATAAAAAGAAATGGCACATAATCCAACGTAGAAAGATGGGGTTTGAGTCCGTATTACATTTTCTGTACCAACTTTTTTTCATTAAAAATTTGAATTCAGCTCAACTTCAACTGGAGTGCAAAACAGTGTGAATCATTATGGAAGTATTTTTATGATGTAGAGCTATTTATTCTTTGATTTAGATTTAGTGATTGATTTATAGTCTTTTTAGCATTTACAGTTATAACATTTTGCTTAATTCAGGTTGTTCTGTTAAGAATCAGCTAGGACACTGACCATAACTTTGAGGAAAAGAAGTCACCAAAAACCAACAATTACAATTTGTTTAAAAGACTTTTATGGTATAAACTGCAGCGACGTCAAGCCTTGAATTAGTAACTATATCTTTCAAATAAAAAAAAAACACCCTCTCACTCCTGAAATTGTAATATTAGATCTTAAAAGGAAAAAGACAACCCAATGAGTTTTGATTTTGTAGGTTTCAAGTTCAAACACGGACTACCTGGGTAGATATTAAAATTGTTGTCATCTCAAGGGTATCTGGTGTCTACCCTATGTTAGTTCTGTAGATCTCACTTCAGTCTCACCACAGTCCTTTGCACTAAATGACAGGATGTAGAGGAAACAAAAAAAACATACAGGTCCCGAAAGGCCACACTACTTCTGTTACCCTCAGAAGACAGGACTGTTCCTCTTTTGGCAGTTAGTAAGCATGTCTCCACCATACAGTTAATCCAGGCTCTCATTCAAGCACCTGTAATCTGCAAAGATAACGCACTGACAGAAGTTATAAGCAATTTCTAAACCCAGACTGGCTTTTACAGGTTAGACCTTAGTGGCAGCTATAACTCAGACTTGAAGAGGAGTAACATACAATGGGAACGAAAGGGAGCTGGGGCGGGGCTGGGGGGGAATCACTTTAGTGTCCCTCGTCCTCCCCAGTCTTCTGCAATATTTAAGGGATGAGGAGATGAACAAATGTAGTTTCTTTCTGCATATGAGGCAGATTTCTATCAGATGGGTAAGAAGAGAAGAGCACCTTTTTCTAACTACCATTGCATCCAACTGTGAGAGTCGAGAAGGCTGATTTTAGCAGTTGCATTTTCTGTTGCTCAGAAACCTATGACAAAGAAATCAAGGAGGTCAGAGAAAAAAAGATTTCATTAAGCGAGGTGAGCAAAGAGAGAAGGGCCTTGAACAAAAGTTGCAACTCTCTGAACAGAATAAAGATGCCTTATTCTCATGGTAGTGAGCCGAGTCACATTAAGATTTAGAACCAGCCTATATGGCAAGGACAGGAAAAAGAAGAGCTGGAGGCGATTTGCAGGCTACAAGCTTCAGTGACAAAAGGTTAGGGATACTGGGACAGCCTAGTAAACTGCCTATCCATGTACAGCTTCTGTTTGATGCTCTGAATACATTTTGTACTTTGATAGTCAGCACGTCAGTGTGGACTAGAACTGCTGTGTGGTGGAAAACTTGAAGATGGTGGAGAGGGCAAAGCTGGGTCATCAGCTGAAATGGCCCTACTGTAATGGGCCACAGGTGATAACCAGCTTTAGTCATTGACCTTTAATGACCACCTGCCAGCACTCTCACTCAAGAATCAGAACCCACAAAATTTCAGAAAAATAAAAAAAAGATGTAAATTTGTATAAAAGAAAGGGCTTGACCCCTGCAGGACTCAGCAAAGAGAAATGGATGCAGGACATTCTGGCCTCTCTGAAAACAGTGGCCAGAACTCAGAAAAACTTCAAGAACAGGAATGATTTCAAGGGAGGGAATTTTGTTCAGGTGAGTGTTATTCCTCACATGTCAGCAATTCTCACATACTCTCTCTGAGTGACACAGATCTATTTGTCTTGCACCTAACTGAGCAGAGCTGAACAGAAAGCAGACAGTCAGCAGTGCCCCCTTCCCTTCCATTCCCAGAAGAGAAGCGCTTGCAGAGGTGAAACTAGAGATGATGCTGCCAAAGCTTGCTTTTAGTTTAGAAGCAAAGAGGTTCAGCTGAGGCTGGGCCTACTGCAGCTGGGAAAAAAAAAAGGGACAAAGGACTGGGGAAAAAGCACCTGTGAATTTTCAATTTACTAACCTACTCTCACTGTTGCAAAAACAAGGGTTTATCTTGCAAAATAGTGACATGAAAGAAAGGCTGTAAGTGGCTGCTAAATGAAATGCAGATAATATCACTGCAAGTAGGCAAAATGTGTTCTTGTATCTCCATTAACTTGCTCTGTTCCAAATTGCCTACAACAGGTGGCAGAGTCTGGATGCAATGTATTTTGTACCTTGCGACAGCTGTGAACAGGGTATACGCTAAAACATTAAAGAGACATTACTTGTCACAACTGTCTCACATGACCAAGAGCAGTTCCAGAATTCAAAATATTTCCTTGTTCTGAAGTTAAATTGGGCTACTCTGGCATTCATTCTGCAATTTAATACTCAAAGGCTTTGAGAGATAAACAGATAGAAAGAAATGGGATTAGAAACTTGCAACATTTTTCAAATTTTGATAGGTTTTTAGACAATATTAGCATAAGATCAGGTAAAGTGGCTTTTAAATAATTGTATTACAGACTTCATGGGTCAGTTCTTCAGATAGTGCAAGCTGACATAGTTCTGTTGACTTTAGCGATGATGATTTACCTTCGTTGACAATCTCTCTATATACACACCCTATGTAGTTCCATATTTACAGCTTCCTCCAAATCACATTATAATTACCAAATTGGAAATCTAGCTAAAATGTCTGTTAACTGACTTTCAAGGTAGAAGCCAAAGCAACTGAGTAACACCCGGTTAGAGTATCTAAAACTACAGCTTTTTCTAAATAATCAGGGGAAACCAAAGGGAGAAAATGTTGGAGTGAATGAGTTACATAATCAGTGAGCTTCATTTACAGGTCTTGACAGAAACATCTCTTTTTATGCAACTTGAATATAATGTATACCTTTCTCAGACTAAAACTGAAGGCTACCAACAGAAAAGCACCAGTTCCTTATTGTCATCAGGAAACAATGCAGTTTCTTAGAGAAGACCATAAATACACATTACAGTTAACTCCCTTCTTTGTCTATATAAAGCTCTTCCAAATGCTTTGGACCAAGGACAGAAGAACTTGGGGGGGTTTGTCTGCTTTTTTTTTTTTTTTTAAAAAATAAGCATTCTAGAGCCATTTTTCATTATTGGCAATGAAATTGTAATAATTGATACATACTTTCAAGAATATAGTTAATTTTAAATATGGAACTATGTGTATATACAACATGGCTTATCTGCCTTCTAAATTACAAATAAGTCTGGGTAATAGTCCTAGTACCATTAATGTTAAATATAACAACTGTTTTCAGAGATTAAACATCCTACAACTTGATGAATGTTATACATTTATTATATTGTGTGTATATAAGATGCATCATATCGTGTGTTCTGTGCATAAAAGATCAATGGATGCTTCTATTTTAAACATCATTTTGAAAGCGATTATAATTCATATTTTAATTAAATCCACCTTCATTTAGAAATGTTTACTCACTGACCAGAAATCAATCTCTTCAAAAAGATATCTGTGGATTCAAGTTTTGCATCTACCACCATTTATTTTCCTACTTCAGCCTAGTATTAAAATAAATAGATTTTTAAAAGCCCTACAGGCAAAAATAAATGTACAGATACATCAACATTTTTGTATACATAGCTCCCATCTGTACCTACATTTATTATTTCTTCATTGATACAGCACTTCTACCCTTCAAAAAGATACTTTGTATCTTTTCTGCACCAAAATATGAGTAATGAGTCTTGTCAGCTGTAGCACAGTGACAGCCAGACAGAGAATCCGTGGCAAGGTCACTGAACAAGAAAGGACTATGGGACAAATTGTGGCCACGTGGTCTTCATGAAACTCAACCCTCGTAATTTTGAAGTATAGTCCCTGAAATCAGAAGAAAAGCAAAGAGTGCATTACAGAACGGCCACATCGGTTGGTTGTGTCTCCGTTTTATTTAAAGAACGTGCTTGTTAGCACAGTTTGCCTTTCTGCAGCCTACTTTGTTCAGGCAACTTTAGACTTCCAGCGTAAGTCAGCCTACTGTACTCTTTTGAGAGCATACAAGGCCTGGTCTGCTTAGGAAGGTAGGCTCCAGACGGAGCTGCAGTCCCTCTAGTCTTGCTGTCAGCATGGAAAGCAGTCAAGTCTGGATTTCAGGAGAGTCTGCAACTGTCTTATATCTACCGAAATAACCAGGGCGACTACTGAGCTTCAACTCATAGCCTGTAGACCACACACAATCCACAATGAGCATGTGCCTGGCCCACTGCTAATAGCATTTCAGACTGACACGCAACTGGTGGCTGTCCTTGGGCAGGATCTGTTCTCTTAACTGTGGAGGGATGCAAGCACAGCAATTCTGACGCCACTGTCTTGTTATGCCCCTGTTAGCATCCAGACCTGGCTTCTGACCTGCTCACCAACACCCTGCTCAAGTACCCTCACCCGGGGAGAAGAGTCCATGTTCTCTCAGTTACCACAATGCGCCTTTCACAGTCTAAACAAGGGGATGACCCACAATACAACTGTGAGAGAATAATACCACGGGCATTTTCAGTTTGCGATAAAAGTGGAGGCAGAATGGTGGTAATGGCAGATAACAGGCTACAGACTATTTGTTTTGATCCCATGTACTTCTACTTTATCTCATATACGGTCCAGTTAACAAGCCACTTGAAGAGTCTTGATGTGCAAATGGCCTTAAACGCAGGTACTTGCTCTTTTCTGGACTAATCAATCTCCTCACTGATATGCTCCCATCACCTCTGCAACAAAACAGGACTAATTTCAGAATCAGTGAGACTACGCTTTGAAGAGACCTTCAAAGCAGCCTTGTTGATTTACTGGTTGGACTCAGATCTCAAGGATCTTCCATTTTGTTAGCTTTTCTTCAAAGCACTTCTGCTGCCTTTACTGAATTGTTTCATTTATATGTTTATGATAAACTATTAAAACGTCAAAGAAAAAGTAGAGAGGTTCCATTAAAATGACACATCAGATTCAATCAACAGCTACGAATAACCTCCAACATTTTATCAATAGCGCACCATCAGCCTTGCACCAGGCTACCATTCAAAAAAGTCTTAATGGCATCCAGACATTCACAAATCCCACATACTAGCACAGAATGAGGCCACATTAACTCTTGCTTATGGGTCACTGCATCAGCTCTCTCTGTTTTGTATTGCAATTGCAGAAAATAGCTTCCTAGACATCCAGCCATTCGCAGTGGAGGGAGACAGGGCTGCCCTCTCCACCACGCTGCTTGCAACCAGAGCTTCACCACAGCAGGGTGCTCTGGGAGGCACTCTGCAGAGGTGCTGCGGGCACCACAGCTGTGCCACCAGGACATTGAAGCAGACTCCCAATCCTCATCGACCCATCCTGATGTAGAGCCCCTTTCCTTTCACGAATCCCATGTATCTACATTACTGAGAAATGAGTAATACAGAGCTCTTCTCACACCAGCGGTACCAAGCTCTCAGAGTCAGTTCCTTGAGCCTACATATTTTTTTAGTATAAACTTAAAGGGACTGAAGGCCTATTAGCCCATAAAACACTGAAAGCTAGCTACCCTAGAAGGTGACCATGTTTAGCATCTTGAATCTTTAGAAACCCCTGTGCCTCAGTTGTTCAGCCATAAAATGAGGATAAAAGTTATTTCCCTAACTCATGGGGAACGTGAAAATCAAAACTGCGAGGTATCCTACTTACAAGGTAACAGAGATAATAAATATTCTCTAGAGTAATGTGTGAAAAAATAATCTTGGCACATAAAATCTTTTGGTTTAGCACTCCCTGGCTACTCACAAATTAAGCAAATTAAGAAAATTGTAAAAGGTATAAAGGTCAAGAGATCCAAAGTTTTAACAGGCCTGACAATATTTACTTCACCCTTCTACTACCCTAGCTGGGCAGCACCCTTAGGGCACTGGTTGATCTTATACATGGTAAAACACACACTGCAGGACAGTGGGTGGAATTATGAATTAGAGTATCAGCTTCTGAATTCTCTATTGTTAATGGATGTAAATCTGAACTCTATTGTTAGGTTGTTTTAGGGTGGGTTTTTCTGTGTCTAATTTCTGAACCATTATGCACACGTACATTCTTCTAAAACTGCCAGGTAACTTGGTTCACTTGTGGAACTGAAATGTAACCTTTAATTTTACAGCCTATACTTCAGAAAATTATGCGTTTGAGCGGCTGAGACTTTTGGAAGGTGGGAGTGGTACACCAACCACATAAGAGGTGGAAAACCACAAGAGAATTCTTTGTGCTGTGAATAATGAGTCAGGAATACAGTTATGGAAGGCACATATCCCACTCTTTCATCAATGTGCAGACTCTTTCCTAAAGCTATTCTCATCTTCTGCAGCCACTGGTAAAATGCACAGACATAACCTCAGATCCAGTATAAACAAATGAAATGTAAATGTCAGTGTGGTTGTAGCTACCTCCCCTAGAGCTAATTTTGCCACAGGATTAGACTGAATGTAAATAACAGGGAAAGTACAGCACTTTGAAAGAAACATGTCAATTTAAATTAAATAGGGCTTCTCATTTTATCTTACAAACCATGATTCAAGTAAGATTCTTTGGCTTTCTGCCAGCAACTGGGCAACAAGCACTGAAGACCAATGAGTATTTGCCTTTTGTGACACTTGAAAATCTTTGGATTAATTCACAGCCCACTATTTGCAACCCAACTCAACAACAGCCCGCTGCTGAGCTCTCGTTGCCAGTCTCTTTGGTGTCTGGTATACCTTGCTAAACAGAGCATCCCCAGAAGCAAATCTGCCTGGAAGCAAGGTCACATAGGCAAGTAGATACAGGATGACTGCCAGCCTCCTACGCACTAGGGATACTTTATACAGTCCGTGTAAGTATGTATATAGACACTCTCCCCCTCCCCAAACACCACACCCTGGAACAGCTGAAAGAACAGACCTTAAGTCTGCTGTAACTTGTCCTGCATGTTCGGTTTTGTAGCCTCCATTTCGCTCAGACAAGGTTTAGTTCCGATTAAACCTGCAGTTGGTTTGCTTCCCTAGACAAGTAAAAATTTATTGAAGCACACTCATCAGTGCTTTCTAAAACTTCAAAGACATCCTCGAATAAGCAGGACAAGTCTACACAGCTACATGTATTATTACATGAATATAATCTTTCTATCTTCATGAATAAAAAAATTTAAGAACCATTATTTATAGTGTGTGGTGGTGCTAGACTGTTTTAACTCTCAGAAAACATTGCTCTTAATAGTATGGCTTCCCCAAGATCAGCTTAAGCACTCTTCTCCTTTAAAAATCTGGGCTAAATTACAAGAGCCCATCTAGATCTCCTTCTAGGTTTGGGTCTCAGCTCTTCAGGAATTTTGATTTGTGATTCTTGAAATACTATTTAGCTTGATCCTACCCTTTTTCAACAAACCTTTGCTGGGAAATATACACATAGAGAGAGTTTTCTAAATGAACTGTTTAAATTCTATTGCTATATACTGAACATAATACTGTCCACAAATACAGTTGTCAGGGGAAACGAGATTACAGATGGACATCTCGGGTGCATGGTTTGGTCTAACTTGCTCTGACCCACTGATTACAATGCAAGCACACCTCAACACCTGTTACAGGTTGACAGTGTAAAGATGGCATCTGAACAGGGGCTTCTACAGCATCAGATGGAATAAAAGATTTGTGGTCATTTCTAAAGTAATAGCTTTACAAACTATTTAATAAATAGTAATAGTATTTATATTTAAATATTTAATGTTTCAAAGGAGACGATATCCACCTGATCAGTATATGCTTTAAAATTTCACACAGCATTACCAGGAATGTTTTCTCAGCACACATAAACCAAGATTAGAGCTTTTACAATACAATATTCGTATTGAAGCCTCAGACAACACACTACAGGAAAGTGACATCTCTGGTAATATTGAGCCATCAGCATAAACAGAACAGTATCTTTCTTGTTCGATACTGTTTTAAGACAAGACTATGACAAGTGTACAGAGATAAGCACAACAACAAAAAGGCTTACTGGAAGCACCAAAGTGAGACTATGGCTGACAAGACCCATGAGGCTGAAGGAACCGCTGGCACTGGGGGTGAGCCTGCATTACCCATCTTTCTTCTCTCAGTGTCGGGCAGCACTGGACACTATAGCATGAGTGAACACAGACCTGTCCAGTGGGCTATAATAAAATAAGGAATGAGATCAAATCAAAGCAGAAATGCAGACATTTTATCCCATTCCCCTAAGCACTTGGTTGTTAAAGCGGCTGCAATTGCCTTAGGCAAAGTTTGACCCACTGACTGTCTTGAAATCAAATATGGTGATACATTTTGGAAAGTACAAGCTCTACAAGCACATCTCAGACATTTTTCAGAGACATTTAGTTCAAGTAAACTGCCATGGAATAAGCACAATTACATTTCCTCCTACACTATCCTGCAACTCAGTCACATTCTAGTTTAAACTTTTGACTCATTCAATTTTTATGCTGGTTGTTCATTTTATAATCCAGTTGTTATATGTTTCACTTTCATTACTTATTTTCTTTTGCAATCATCCTAAGATAGGGACTAATTATTTTAATAGCTCTCATTACAACATGCCGGTGCATTTGCTTTTCTTTTTAAATGGAGTTATGTTTATACAACCTCTTCTTTTTTTTTTCTTCTCACTAAACCACAGGAGAAATGGCAAGCTCCGTTATGGGTTATAGAAATAAACAGTGCTTTTAGCAAACTTTTCAACAACAAATCAGGGAAATAGGAGTGAGCATGATGAAAGGGTTGGAGAGACTCATGCCCAAGGAATTAAAAGGATACAAAAAACTGCAACATCACTGCATCTAACTACACTTCACTGAAAAGGTTTTAAAGTTAACAAAAGCTTGAAAATAGGGCCACTCTGCAAATAACTTTCGCAAATATACAAGCCTGAGAAGGACATGTGGGCACAACTAATAACAGCAAATGTAAAGACAAAATAAAATAACCCTTGTGTGTGCATATACAGCTGCATGTGTAATCATCTAAACTTCTCATCTCCAAGGTGAGAAATTTTGATGAGCAAATAGATTTTCCCTTACCCAGATCTTTGCTGCTTGCATGGCCCTTCTGCGAACGGCTTCTGAAGCCTTAGGCTGAGGAGGAGAGTCTTGAAAAGGGGAAGGCAGTTCCTTTAGAAAATAGTAAGAGACAAAAAATAGGTGTCCACACACTTGGACACAACAGGTATTTACACTTCTGGCTGAACTTACAGACCTACTCTGTCACGCATATCCATTTGATGATATATGTGCCTATATCTGTCACACACACACATTTAATTCAGAGAATGTGTGCTGGAAAGCACAAACATTCAGAGGTTCCCTTGTCAAAAAAAAAAAAAAATAGAAGAACGTATTTGCTCACCCTGTTAAAAGCAAACAAACCAACCCAACACAGACTCAGAGAGGAATGCAGATTGGTAGGGACCTCTGAAAGACTCTGGTCAACCCCCTGCTCAAAGCAGGGCTACCCTTGAAAGCTCGATCAAGTGGCACAGGACCTCTTTTCATGAAGTCTTTAGTGACTCCTGGGATGGGTCTTTTGCAGCCTCTGTTGGGACAGCCTGACTGCCGGCTTAATCGCCCTCTTTGGGAAACGCTTTTTCTTTATACCCAGAGAACTCTGCCCTTGCTCCAACTTGTTGGCTCCTGTCTGAGCAGAGGACAATAGTCCCTTCCTTGTACTTGGCAGCTCCACTTTTGCTCGGGACATGGCTGTCCTTCAGCACTGCAAGGGCATGCTTCTGACTCGTGCTGTCCTTCTTACCCATTCGGATGCAGCCCCTTCTCATCAGGGCTGCCACTGGCCTACTAGCCCCAGCTTGTGCCTTAAGCTTCCTAAGGATCTGAATGGCAGGGAGGGACCTTTGCCAGGAGTCCCTCTGAAGGACTGTGACCTTCCAGCATGTCATGAATTGGTATCACCTGAGAACGTCCTGGGGGTGTGCTTTGTCACATTGATTAGGTTGTTGCTGAAGATGTTAAGTAGCGCTAGCCCCAGAAATGACTTATGAGGTACCCTGCTTGTAATAAGCCTGCAGCCAAAGTACTAACCACTGGCCTTTTGCGCATGATAGCTCAGCCATTTTCCCCCCATTTTGTAATTCCATCTATTTTAGTCTCTATTTCCTTAAGTTGGATATGGGGATACTACACAAAACAGCGTTGAAAGCCTTGCTAAAATAAATCCACTCACTGCTCTCCTCTCATTCACAGAGCCAGTCATTTCAACATAGAAGGCATTCAGGTTGATCACCTACAATTTGCCCTTCAAAATCTGTGTTGGCTGTTCCCAATCTTCTTCTCATCCTCCACATACCGGGAAATGGTATCCATGAGAATTTGCTCCATAATTTTCAGGGCTCAGGAGACATAAGGTTGTCCAACCTGTAGTTTGCCAGATGTTCCTTTATGTGTTTTTTGAAAATGGGTGTAGCATTTCCTTTTTTCCAGTCAAGAGAAACCTCTCCTGATTTCCATGATCTCTCAAAGATAAGAATTCAGATTTACAATGACATTTGCCAGCTTCATCAGCATCCTTAGATGCAACCTGCCTTATCTGATGGACTTCATACATCCAACTTAACTTACATAGTCCCGGACTTAGTCCTCCTCTACCAAAGTCTGCTCCCAGAAAGCTCTGTTGCTAGGCACGGAGATCTGGGAGGCTTATACATACTTAGCTGGTGTAAATACACACAAAAACACAGACATTGCATCCAGAGTACTCAATCAAATGGCAACTATATACATAAACCTGCCTACTTGTCACTGTTAGCAAACCAGACAATTAAAAACAGCAAGAGACATAATTAAAACTGCTTACAGTACATGAGGGGGTTTTGTCAGCATGAGGATACTGGCCTAAAAGAACACTTTATCTGAGAACAGAAAGATATGCCCAAAACCCATCTAACCCCAGAGGACTTTATACTTAGCTACTAATAAATGCAACGTGCTATTCATAGGGAGCTATGCCGATAGTGAATGCTTGCAATGAGCTCATTGTCCAGTCAGTGCATCTCACACTGAGAAAACAAAATCAGATTTGGACATTTGCCAGTTCAAATTTCAGTTTGAATTCTGTGCCTTTTTCTTGTTTTCCAAACTCTATCACCCTGTGTATGTATGCTGCGTTTGAAGCATGTTGACACTCTCCGCCTTGATGCAGCTGGCACCCCAGATCAGTTACTGGACACCCAAATTGAAAACACTTGAAAGGAAAACCACAGGGCAGACGATATGGTTGGCTCCCAAGCCTGCTGGATATTGGCTGACCCAGCATAGCTTCATCCCAGTGGAGTTCCTTTATTTTGTATCTCTTCTCTGAAAACCATGGAGATTTCCAAATACCCTGTGTACTAATTCGATTTTCCAGTGGCTATCACAACACTGACATGGTAATTAAAAAACATTCTTTCCTAAGATGCAATCTGAACTTTGAAAGCAGCCTTTTTTGGTTCCTCTAATTTAGTCCGATCTGCTTCCAATTCTCAACTTCCTTTTGATCTTCCTCTGCAGAGATGTCCAGCGTGGCACTACTGTAGGTCGGTGATTCTGATCAGTAACCGATAACACTATCAGCACTCAGACTTTATTGGGCTTTCGGTTTAGTTCCTCAACATCCAGTTTGGACTAAGGCCCACCCCACTGCATATACAGATAGATTAAAAATGACTCCCACGTTTTTTTAGTCAAAAAAGCAAACGATCGCCACTCACTGCGGGAGTGACCGCTCTATAGAAGATGAGGCTGCCGGCCCCGATTATGCAAACAAACATAGTGGCAGTGAGACAACTTGGGCCGAGAGCAGCCAGTGAACTTAGGCTGTTGCCATCACTTACATGCAGCATCCCTGGAAAGGATGTGCAAAGTAAAGCCCGGCTTTTCACCACTAAAGGGGATAGACTCCCATACTCCCAACAAGTAAAGACAGCGATATCCCGCTAAATTGCGACACTAATTATACCAGTGGTGACAGCAGTTCTGAATCAAACTCTCCCTCCTTGTCTGCTCCCCAGACAGCACCTTTTTAGATGCCAAGGTACACTAAAGCCCTGTGCCTGAAGCTTGATGTCAGTTCACAGTATTAATGAAGCCATTAAGGGTTTTAATTTTAGAGAGTGCTTTATGGTTTTGATATCTGGTCAGCTTCTAATCGGGTAAATCTAACGTCAGAACAACTAAAAAAGATTCTCTCACTGTTCGTTTTGTCTGCACATGGTCATGCAGAGTAGTTTTATCTTTATTTAAATACTAATAAAAAGAGACAGCTCCACATTATGAATATGTCCTCATACTTCATGCATAGCTAACATTTTTACACATTCATAGCCAACTTGAAGGCAAACAGAAGGACCTGGCTACTAGCATGTTTCATTAAGAGCAGACTGAGCATTCTTCTCCCCTTAGTATTAAGTTTTGTTATGATTTAAAGAACACCGAGTTAAGGAAAGATGAACCGCTCGTCACTACTGTGTTCCATGAAATTACCATTTAAGCATGAGGAAAAAAACCTGCTTGTTACAACGAAACACCTAATGACATTTTCCATTAATATTCAGTCCTTTGTTCTCACTTTGCTCCAGTTCTGGCAGCAATTCCCCATGACCACTGCATAAGGTTTCATTAGGTTACTTATCGTTGAGAAGCATTTTCATTTGCCATAGAAATGACTGTAAGGATAACTTAGTTGCTCAGTAGTGGGCTCTTCTCTCCCTCCCCCTCCCTACTCCTTTCATTTAATTTAAGGAAAACAATAAGAGAGACTTAACTCCGCTTCTTCCCCTCTCTTTCAGATATGATGAAAATAAGATAAAAACCCTCTGTCAGGTCTGTCACTAAAATTTCAGTTTATTTATTATGAAATAACATGGTTTTCCCAAGGGAGCAAGCTATTCAGCTTCTCCTGTCATCATCATACACTAAAAGGGAGGGAGAATTGCCTACTTTTGATCAATAAATTCTTTTGTGCCAATAAACGTGAAAATTTCAGGTAAGATTTTTCTTGTATATTATTCAGGAGAACAATTTGTAAATGACCTACTGACCAGCTTATTTTTCCCTTATAGGAACTTCTGTGCCCTACTGCCAGTACTACTAAGAGTATTTCTGGGAGAGACAATAAAGAATCCTGACAACCATTTGGACATCTCTTCTTTCCTCCTCCCCCACATCTCTTCTTTTTTTCCTTTTCCTGTCTAAAAAAAATAAATATCCTCTTTCCCTTAACTGTATTTTATATTCTGCTTTTTGTTTCCTTATATGCTCCCTATTCTTTATTCCCCTCCCCCACAAGTGCTTGTGGGACTTCTTCCCTCCCTCCCTCCCTCCCTGTGAATGCCATTACCCTAGGGACATCAAGAAAATTTCCAGATGTAAACAAAAACATAAATCCCTTTGCTTCTCTGCTCCTACTTTCTTCTCTTCTAGATTTCCTTCCCCCCCGCCCCGCTTCATAAGTACTTCTGTATGTTTAGCCACCTGCAGAGACTGAGGGTGGAAGACATGAAATCAGAAGCAAACAAAACCTCTGCTTGCTTTAGCTTAGTCATTAATAGCACCATTAGCTTATTAAACTCCAGGATATATCATGTCACAGTTCGTGATTCAGGGTCTCTCAACTGCGCTTGCATTGTTTATATCCTGAGTCAGAGTCTTTCGGATTATTTAGGCTTAATCATTCTTCTGCAACAACAGTCTTATGGGTGCCATTTAATCAAATCTATCAGTCATGCTACAAGACATCTTGAGGTTTCAGAGGAATCACCAGACACTGACTTAGCATTTATTTACTTGTGGGAGTAAAATTGTTATTTGTGCTTCAGCTCGGTGAAAATGCTAAATGTCAAGGAAGCTGAGTGACCTGAGGTATCTGTATCTCTTTTGCTGATTTGGAAACAGGATAGCAGAAATACGGGAATGAGGAAAGAATCCTGACCTCAAACTGCAGCCATGAACCAACCACTCTGAGTTAGTACACACAATTTGCTTGGCTTTCTTCTGTGACCAGACCAATGCAGAGAAAAAAATCAAGGAAGTAATAGCCATTAAAAGAGTATACAACTGAAAAAAAAAAACCCACCCTTATTCCAATGTGTTGCTACAGCACCTGTCATCCAAATGCTTTTGAGAAGTATTTTACAACAGGGATGTATTTATTTTTACACTCCCCCTTCCTCTCTGATTGGGGTAAGAGAAGAGGTCACCCATAAGCAGGAAGACAAGCCAGCACAGCCACGTGATTTGTATAACACCATAATTCCATAAGCAAAGAATAAAAACATCAACAGCCTGATCCTAAGTTCATGCTTGATCCACAAGTCTACCTTTTGCCACTTCAGTACTGCAAAGTCATCAAAACAAAATACCAGGGAAAGGGTCTAAGAGCCCATGCTGCAGGGAAAAACTTTGCCCTTTATTTCAGATTTGGTTTTGAAGATTTAAGAATACTAAGGGAGGATTCAATCATTTAGTATAAATGATTTTTGGCAGTTGTTTGTTTGTTTTAATTTAAAAAACACACACGCACTCTTACTATTGTTTTGTTGTAGGAAACATTACATTTAAGCAGTGGTTGGCAAGGAAACGATCCTCTAATGTGTTGTCTGCCAATTCAGACACACAGTCAACACAGATATACATGTATCCTCTACAGCCCAAAAGAATAAATCTGAAGAAAAACTAATCTTCCATTGTTGTTATTTATGAAAATGGTACTTAAGCTTTTTTTATCTGCTTTCGACTGGATGGACGAGTATCACATACGACCTGGCTCTGGCTTTAATGCTCCTGGCAATACTAGGAAATTTATTTAATTTAGATGAGAATTACTAATTTCCCAAAGCTAATTTAAATCCCTGACTCAAACACTTTTTAAAAGGTTGGTCAAATCCTCTTCCTCTACAGTCTCACCTGGATGACAACTTTTAGAGAAGTAATATTTAGCAAACAACATCATTTTTCATAGTTTTTACATCTCACAGCAGGATGAGGAGCTTCTTCCCATGAAAGAAACTTTCTCAGGCTTTGTAAAACAAAATGTTTTGCTTCTAGATCACAAGCAACCTACAGAGGGCTAAGCAATTTAATTCATTAGTATCTGCAAATTTCTGTAAAGCATAGAATACTATTAATCTTTGGATTATGGATGGGGAAATCAATACAAAAAGAATTGAGCTTCACAAAGTACTTGCATCAAAACAAGGAACAGAACTAATACCTCAAAGGTAACAGCTCCACATCTGGATCCTACAGCCACCCTTCCCTAAAGAGTCTCCATGCTTCTGATTCACAGGGCCAGTAAGAATAGTGGAAGAGTTTACTCATCGTGTTACCCTCTAGGAGGTAACTCCTACTTTTCAGAGAATCCAGTGGGTGGCTGAGTGTTTCCTGCCCAGCACTGATGCCTGGTTCTTGGGAGCTTGTCATCAGCTCTCTATCCTAGGACCTTCCCTTGCACCCTTTGTACAACATTCATCTGCTTTGGTTTCAAACCTTGGATGATAGACATACATACCTATCTCATCCACTTCCTCTCCCTAATGTCTTACTGCTGCACTAAGTCTCATCTCTGTTTGTCAACTTCAGAAGGCTCAGCATCTTGGGGTACCAGACTGTGTTCAATGTTGTCTCCCACAGTCCATCAAAGATAGGAATTGACAGCTCCTCACAAATATAAGGGACTAAAGCATGCTGATGGCACAACTCTGTTTTCCAGTATTTGTTGCTTTTCAGCTAAGGCATATCTGCTTGGAGTCTGTTGGGTTGTAGCTGGTGTTCAAAAGCTGCTGTATTTTTTTCTGTTCTCATACAGCCCCACCTTGCCCATGGACCTGGTCAAGTTGCTTGTCCACAACAGTAGCCAGGAAAAATTCAACAGGTGAGGGTGACACCTCTAAGCAGAATTTCTTTGGTTTGAGTCTCTGAGCTCCTTTAAAAAATGGAAGAAACTGTTAGGGAGGGTGGCTGCTCAGTGTACTCTCTAGATGCCTTTGTTCTGCTGCTGCGCACTAAAAGTTGTTCTTAGTTTCATGTTCTTTGTGTCCTGGAATCAATGAAAGCAAGCCTGCAGTGCCTTTTATCACCCCTAGTCTAATTGGCCTTATCCTCAGTTTCACTTGCAGCTAGCTGACAACCACATATACTAAGTTTTTTCTAAAATGTACATCTTCACATTTTTATGGAAATCTCCACTGTGTTTTTGAAAAATACCTGTTTTTATCTTCAGTGACAGAACTAAGAGAGCAGCACTTCCAGAACAGTAATATCAGCACACAATGGAGTTCACAGCTGTTTTCCAAAATAGGGTTTACCACATTTGCTTTGACCATGTTTTGCTGTTTAAAAAGAGCATGTTTACCATTGTTTGAAGGGATGGAATGAAGTGCTGTTGAAGTAATTGGTCTGCTCAGGAAACCAAAAATGCCATTTAGGAAACAGACAGGGCACTACTTGTTTACACATCTGTTCAGAAACAGGCTTACACTTGCTCATTCACACCACCAACCTTGACCCATTGCTTAGCCGTGCAGCTGAGCATAAGGAATTCAGCTACTTGACCAGCGTGTTACTAACCACAAAAACATTTATGGCAGCGCCTGCCACTTTTGTTGGCCATCAGGTGACAACAGCAAGTAACCAGCACTCTCAATTGCTACCCTAACTGTGGCAGTGGTGGCTTAAATTCATGTTTAAGTTTCAAGCAGTGCTGAAAAATCTCATAACAATGAGCTGTGCATGCATCTATTTAGTGTTACTTTATGGCAAGTACTTCAAAAAAATACTCTTCAGCTTTTTATTACTTTGAATTAATAAAATTTGTATTCGTTCTAAGATTCTAGATGTTCTTGGAAATGTGTAATCCAGCTTTAGAAACTGTAGTGGTTGAAAAATTAGGTTCATAGGTTCATTTGTCACAATGCCAGAGACAACTGGGTCCATTGAAATCATGCCCATACACATCAAAGACACTGTCAAAGACAAGAATGAGTTGAGTGAGATGCTGAAACACTGCAAACAGAGTGTGCTGTGCTCTGACTACCATTAGAGAAATAAAACGTTTGTTTCAGAAAGCAATGGCACTAACAGGAAAGAGGCTGTGGACAGACAGGCATATCTGAGAAAACTTTCTGAATACTGAGGATAGTAAAGTAAGGTTGCCGAAACCGTTCTTAAATGCCTACCCTACTGTGCTATTTCCGTAGTGTCGTGGTTTAACTTCAGCCTGCAACTAAGCACCACACAGGCACTTCTCACTCCCCCTGATGGGATGTGGGTTGAGATAAAGACAGTTTAATAAGTAAAGCAAAAACTGTACACGCAAGCAAAGGAAAACACGGAATTCAATCACTACTTCCCATCGACAGGCAGGTGTTCAGCCATCTCCAGGAAAGCAGGGCTCCATCACATGTAATGATTACTTGGGAAGACAAAACGCCATCGCTTCAAACACCGCCCCTTCCCCCCACCCCCGCTTTCCTTCTTCTTCCCCCAGCTTTATATACTGAGCATGACTTCTTACGGCATGGAATATCCCTTTGGTCAGTTGGGGTCAGCTGTCCCAGCTGTGTCCCCTCTCGGCTTCTTGGGTGCCCCCTGCCTTCTTGTTGGCAGGCCAGTATGAGAAGCTGAAAAGTCCCTGACTGCTTAGCAAAAACTAAAATATTAGGGTGTTATCAACATTATTCTCATCCTAAATCCAAAACACAGCGCTATACCAGCTGCTAGTGAGAAAATTAACTTTATCCCAGCCAAAATCAGGACACATAGGCAAATATCTTCCAAGAATACTTAGATAAAGCTGATCCTGTTAATGGAGCAGAGAAAAAAAAATCCAGCCATCTCCAGCCTTTCCTGGGGAAAGTTCCAGTGCAACCACCATCAGCTCCTTGCCAGTTTGTTCTGCTTGCCTCATCACTCCTTATCTGCTGCTCTGCCTGCCTCCATTATTTCTACCTTCTTTCTGAGTTCATGCATCCTCAGCCTCCTAGACCAACCTGCAGCTGCAGACCCTATCTCCCTGTGTTGTCCTGAAGCCCTGCAGCTACCTCCTCGCAGCAGTGTCTTAAAACTGAGGAAGGACTATGAGGAAAAAAAAAGGTAGAGCTGATGCTAAGGCCTCTTTGGTATGGAAGAGATACCCTGCTGCTTCAAACTGTTTTTTTTCAGACTGCATCCCTTTGTGATCTTTTGGTAGCACTGCTTTCCTCTGACAGTCATGGGTACACAGCCCAAGCTAACAAGGCCTTTTACTTTGTGCTTTGTTGCATGTCTCAGCTTTACTATCAGTGCTCCTCACTAGGAAGAACTGATGGGCTAGGCAATCTCTCAATAACCCTTCCAGTCATATTTCCATTATTCTGTTCTCCTGTGATTTACTAACAATAAGCTAGAGTCATGACAACCGAAACCAAGACTGAAAGGAACAAAAAATCCCTAAAATAAGTGCGGGAAAAAATTAAAAAGAGGAAGAGGACGAAAATCTTTATAATAAAGAAATACAGTGGCCCAAACATTCAAACATGGCTGTTGAAAATTTGCCTAGAATCCTGAATTTTTCAAGTGTTGAGTACTTTCATCTGCCATTAATCGTTACCCTGGAACTTGCAAGTCTCATCACTGAATTAACTGCTCTGAAAAGTAAGACCCATTCTTTCCTTCCAGTGCCTGAAGTGACTGATGTGGATGCAAGTGTTTAATTTTAGGCACACAGACTTGAAAAATACAAGTGATTAGTTCCAGGGTTAGTTCCCAGATGGATTTACTACAGCTAGACAGAAAACAATATCCATCTGCTTTACATTTTACTAGGAAAGTAGTCCGGTAAGATAAAGCTGGTTTAGTGAACTACTGAAGAGCCCTCACTCTGCAAAAATACCAGACTCTGGAACATCTCCCAGGTAACAGCCACCTTGGCCTTAAATAACATAGATCCACTCGGGTCTTTCACACTAACATGAGGCACTTAATCATTTAAGTATCATGTATCTGCTCTCATGTTTGTATGAGCCTGGGCACAATTAGGAAAAGCTTTGACCACTGGATTCCCATTGAGCAAAACTGTGGCTTCAGTCCACTGTCCTTGATTGCTTAAAGGAAGGGGAATGGTTGCCGTTACTTTGGACTATGCACCTGGTCTGTGCTACTAGAATACTCTCTCCCAAAAACCTTATTTCAGCCTCAGATTTAAGACCTTCTTTTATCCACCCTTGTTCCAAAAATCTGACATATGCAGATCTTCTCCCTTCTAGAAACAGGCTTCAAATGCTTTGAGACACAGATTAACATGGCAAAGTTAACAAGTGTGGCACATCTTGCTCACTGCAGTACTATAGTAATAATAAATATTAATTTATATCCTCACAGTAGGGGAAACTGACAGATCAAACAGCCCTGAAGCATTTGAGTGTGAAACCACCTGAACCTTTTCGTGACAGTGAGATTCCCTAGGGACCTGTCCAATTTAGGAAAAAGTTACCAGTTTGGAATCAAAAATAACATTTTTATTCAGACATAACTTTATGCTCTACTGCAGGGTGTCTGGCCTGCATGCTCAGGAAATGAAAGGTGGAGCCTTGGTGCATTTGCCTGTGCCCCATAGGGGAACATTCTGACTGAAGAAAGTCCTCTTGTGGAGCTCCTGTCACTGACCAGCTGGTCCCAAAGCCCAAGGAGAGGCTCTGGATAGGGTTAAATGCCAACTAGAAGAGCTTGTTAGTCTATTTTATAGTGGTATTTTTCAGGAAAAGACCCAACAAGGGTCATGATGAGAAAATAGCAACGACACAGGGAAGAAGTACGTTTAACTCTTAACTTTGAAGGGAACATATTTTTAACCCTCTTGAGGGAATGCTTGCTTTTTCCATCCAGTTTAATAAAACTGATCGCAGAGAACTAATTTCTGCTAGGTAAATGGCAACTGGTACATCAATTTCCTGTCAGCAGCTGCAGTTTCAACAGTTTCAGTCTTTCATTCAAATGTGTGAATGGTTTGCTTAAATTGCACATTTCTCATTTAGTGTACCTTGAAAATATGTACTGTCACTCACTCAATCTCTGAGAAGAGTTTGGCTGTGCTGTGGTTTGCATAAAGCAGCACTAGAGAGGACCATTCAAGCAGATAAGAGGAGACATTAGAACACATGCAGGTAGAGTCTGGGAGAATTAAAAAAAGCCTCTGCCTACAATTTTGTGTAGCAAATGAGGCATCCAAAATCAGTAGTTATAAATCAGCTCACCAAATCCACCTGATTTCTCTCAAAGGTTAAAGGTTAACTATTTGTGTTAAAAAATAAATTATCACATTGACTCAAGGAGCTTAAAAAGATAAAAGGTATCTCTTAAAAAAAGCCCAATTTGGTAGTCTTAAACATAGTAATGAATTAATGCAAGTCTTCAGAAAATTCTACCTTGTTGGCCAATTCCTGTAACCTTTCTCTTTGTTTCTGACTGCTCCATTATATTGACAGGAAGAAACTAGGATGTCATTTACTTAACCTAGCTAAGATCTCTCATTTGTAACTCCAGTGGTGGCATTTCTCCTCCCCTCCAGTCTAGGAGCCGCGTGATTTATGTGTTTTCTCACCACTGGCTGCTCTGGGGATGCCAGACCATGCTGACATTTTGCAATCAGCCCTCAGTGGAGCCCAAGAACAAGTTACAAGACAGAATGTCTCTTGGATAAAACTAGGACTTTTCAAAAATTCCCAACTAAGGGTTTGTTTGGGTTTTTTTCTCCTCTAGAAAATACCTGTTTGCTGAAATTTCATCTTTTTAAAGCAGTACTCAGTTTTGGAAAAATATGCAGATTCCACTATAGTTCTGTTTTCAAAACAGTTATTCAAAATAAAGTCAAATTTAAAATTTCATTAACATTCTTGTTAAAATAAAACTTGTTTCTCCATAATGACACTTTTTTGGGAAGGCATTTCACAAACTTTTCTTTTTTTCCCCTAAATTCGTCATTCTTATTTTTGCTTTGAGACAAGACAGACTTTAAAGACATGAAACTTCCTACAAAATGGAAAATCCAGTTTTTGCACTTTCAGAGCAAAGATTAAAGTAAAAATTAAAAGGATGGGTTATTTACCTGCCCTTGTTCTTCTCTGATGTGTACTGTCTATATGTGTACTCACATTATGGATGCACCACAATGCAAACCCTGGAAGCCAGAGACTTTTTTTACCCTAGCTTTATCGATAGCTTATCTGAAGCCATGGTTCATTAAGCATAGAATTTGTGATCCTATAAAATGGAGTAGCAGTTACAAAGTGAACATCTAATTAGACACATCACCATAACAAAAATCCTCAGTGCACATCTTTTTCCTTCAAGTGTTTTTCCATATGTACATTTATACTGTGTCTGCTTTCAAGTAGTACCCCAGCATTTACCTGCAGGATGGCAGTGTTCCTAGCAAGAATAAAGACTGAAGATCTGTCTATCTGACCTCCCAGAAGCAGCATCACTGCAAAGTTTCAGCAAGAGCACTGTGTGTAATAAAAGTGTAAGCAGAGCTCCCATGGTAGCTGTGGGTGCAAGGATGTCATCAGTGATCCTTCAGTTCTGTCTGAGCTATCAGGATGCTCCTTCCCAGTTATCTCATAATGCCTTTTCACACAATCGGTCATCCAGGGGGAAACCCGCCATGTTAGAACAGATGGTTCCTTAACCAGTTGGCAACAAACTCAAAAATACGAGTCTTCCTAAAGCATCTTGCACTGCTAGTACGAACCAGACAAAGCAAAGCTCATGTTTCAAGCATACAAAGCAGTCATAGATGGCGATGAGCAGCTCAGAAAACAAATGAAAACACAGGCAGATTAGTAGTTTCACTTAGCAGAAACTCTGACACTTCTAACATTTAGTAAGGACTCAGAATTATTTCTGAGTCTGATTTTGTCCTTACAAAAGGTATAAGAGAATGTGCAATTAGTGCCTCAATTATGTTCACTTTCCCAGCTAATAGCTATACAGAAACATGTTTTCATGGGCAAACAAAAGAGGAAAACGTTTCCACGTATTCAAACTTTTTTTCACACTAAGAACATTAATGCCAAGTTGCAGAAGCATATGGGATGAGGGGAAAGGACAAGGCTAACTAAAGCATTCAAAATCATGCCAGTAGTAGGTAGGAATACATTTTTAAAAGCGTATTTGGGGATGCTAGCCAGAAATAGTTGCCAATGAGTTACCAAACTAATAGAGAAACCTATTTTTTGCAATTAAATTAGTAATTTGGAACTACCATGGATTAACTGTACTGTTCTGTAAAACTCAATTGCTTACCCACATTGCTTAGTCTTTCTAGTGGATTGTTAACTGCTGCTAACAATAGAGACAGTAAAACTTAAAAAAATCTAACATGTTCTAACCTGGGAGTCAACGAACATCTACGCAGGGAAATAAAAAAACCCATGAGGTCTAAATGATAAAAGCTAGACATTTTCTCTGTCCTCTCTGTGTGGAGACTTTTGTTTGCGTGCGTCAATAGGGAGGACCTTAGGAAAAGGTAAAGTTCCTTTTTCTTCCTGAATGATGATCTTTGCTACTCCTGTGATGGCAGACTGAGGCTGCAGTGCCCTGTCATTATTGGACAGTTCAGTGGCATTCATCTCACTAGGAGGAAAACCTGGAAAGACTGCAACGATTGTGCTCATTAGAAGAGGAAAATCTTCCATCGCAAGAAATACAATATTGGTAGTCAACTGGAAAAGCAGAAAGAAGATACTAATGCTTACCAAACTCATACTGGCAGGCTTTTTTCCAGCAAGGCTATGTATTACTAACATTGTGTTGCAGGACACAGCAAAGGATTTATCTTCAATAAAAGCTATTTTAGTAACAGTAATTTGGTGTACAGGTGCCTAAGCAGTCCCAAGAATCAACTGAAAAATCAGATTCATCTTATTAAAAACCCTGAAAAACTTATTTTTTCCATAATATTCTTCCTTTGTATGGAACAAAGAACTGCTGAATGCATAGATGCGTGGAAAGGGAAAGGGTGAGGGTTTTTAATTTTCCAGAATTCCTAGCTGAGAAGTATTAACACGGTGTTACAGAAGTACGTAAAGGTCTACAAAAGACTGGACTGAACCACTCTTAAGAAAGATGAAATGTGGGTGTGAGTCTAAAGACAGACAAATGCTATCACAAACCTAGGTAATGCTCTTGTAAGACCTTCCCAGCTGACATCACTACATACATCTTGTTGCACGTAACATGCCCAAATCATAAAGCAAAAAGCTATACTGTCAACAAAGCATTCCAGTCCTCTAAAATGACATGCCACCATTAGCATCAATGCTGCTAGCTTTGAGTGATGTGTTACCTACTGTTCTAGCTACTGAGCAGAGAGAAAAATGGGTGAGAGAAAAGGATCCCTAAGTTCTGAATCGATCCTATAGTCTGCCCTGGCACAAAGCAGGCAAATCTTTTCAGACATGAAAATTGATAGGGGTCTTTTAGCTTTTAGTTTCAACCTGAGCATCTGGAACTCCCTTGGGCTGATTTAGACACTGAGGTGCTCATGTCTTCTGGAGACAGTTGCATTAGTGTCTCTTCAGAATTAAGAATGGCTCCTTCCAGATCAGGCTGTGTCTTTCTAACTCTTCTGTCACGTGCTGTTAGCAGGAACAAAGGACTAATTCAAAACCTAAGTGCCCTTAATAAAATCACAGAACAAAACTAGCTTGAATACACACCAGAAATCCAAGGGGAAAAACCCGGCACCTTCTCCAGGCACTCATATAGGTAATTCTCTCATGCCACAACACTAAGCTAGAGTGTCAAACATAACTCATCGTTACAGACATTTATTTCTGAAACACAGCACTACTTAGGAAAAGAGAAGCAGTGAATCCAGAGTACACTAAAACTAAAGCCTGTTTTCTTACAGTTCTTAGAACAACGGTCTTTTGATTTATTTTCTCCACCTACCTTTCTACTAAATCATTAGTGGAAAAATATCCTTTTCTATTTCTCACTTCTTCCTTTACAGTGCACCCAGTCATGGCTTGCAGTCACCAGTTAAAGAGTTCCATTAGCCAGCGATACCCATCAGCAGCTCTAGCTCGTAGGGGAAAATACTACCTGTCTTCTACAACAGAGCCTCATTCTAGCTTCAGGCCATAGAATGACATTTCTGCACTCTTTCCTCCAACTACAACATTGCCTTTCGTATCATCCAGTCATGTGGTTGCGCAGCACAGAAGTCCTTTTTGTAGCTCTTCTCCTCCTGTTGATGAAAAGCCAGTTCCCTTTGCAGGAAAAGATCTCGCATTCAGCTGTAAGGGTATCCTGAGAGAGCTCTATAATCTCTCACCAGCATCCCGGATTCAGGATGTCAACTCTCACTGAATCATGAAGGCAGCTTAATAGCAAACTAGATTCTGCAAAAAATTGTTTGCATAAAAAACCCACCAAAAGTAACGGACTGCTTTTCCTCTACAATGTATTTCTCACTCAGGATGCAGTTAAGTACTGTTCTGTTGCTTTATACCCACATAAAAAAATTTCATGTGAAGTTCATGCCCAATAATTAGGAAAAGTGACGCAAACTAGTCTCTTTCTCCAATTACCTATGCAAATTACCCTCTTTCTTCAATTTCATTAGTGGTTACGTTAGAGAAAATCACTTCTGATTCTTAGACCAAAGGACTACAACCATGTTGCAGTGTAATACAAGGGGGGCTATGTAAGAAAAAGCATCTACTCCCAAGAGACATTTTTTAAGCCATACTTATAATACAATAAGATTATAAATAAACTAGCAAGAAAAAAATATATTAATTTAAATGTATCTGAGTATTTTGCTTCCTCCTTTGGCAAAAGAACTCTCAAGAAAAAAAAAAGAAAGGCCCCATAACAGTCAAACATTCATAGACAACAAGCAGTAGCTTGTGCAACAGGTCACATTCTGAGTTTCCTAGTTTTCAAGCCTCCAGAAAGATTGTTTTCTCTTTGCAAGCCAGTCCTTTGATGCGCTTATCATGCATGTAAAGCTATTTATGGATGGGCATATAATGCTGTCTAAACCGATTTAAAAATAAATAAATAAATAAATAAATCCACCAGCATCTACTATATTAAATCACGTACTCATTAGGAAATACTTCTGGAACACCAAACCTACCCATTAACAACCTTAGTTGGGGAAGAAAGGCTAGGGTAGAATCCTGGACAAGTTCTTGCTCTCTCTCTCATTTTTGTGAGGGAGAGAATTTAACAAGCAACCGTTTTCCAGCAGCTGACCGTGAAATGGATCATGTTTTATTTATTCTGTACAAATGGCAAATCACAGCAAAGTGTAGCCTTGGGATTAATCAGTGGGCTTTTATCACTGGGGCACCAGTTGGACTTTGGTTCCTCTCAGAGTGCCTACAAATCACTCCGATTAGATGACTGCCTGAGACATTCATCATTTGACTTTGCTGGCCTCAGGCATAGTAACTGCAAGACTGTATAAAGGGGAAGAGCTTCCACAGAGTGGGTCAGTAAGGCTTGATATAAAGGGTGAAAATTAGCGTGTCTGAGAGAAGGTTAGTGAATAACAGTCATCTATGCTGTGGAAGTCTAATCTAGAAAAGAGAGAGTTACAGAGCCTTGAAACACTGAACTGCCTTCGAGACCTGGATAAAGGTCCGGCACTTTTACAGCTGAGTGCTGGTGGTAGTGCTAGGGTCATACAAGTTGCAGCTCTTCCACCACCAGTCAGTAGAAGAAAAGGAGCTACTATGTAGAAGAATCAAAAGCCAACACAAACACAATAGAAAATTGATAGTGGTTAAAATTATTTGTAATTGATGTCATGATGTCAGCTCTCTTCTAGATGGCAGGCAGGATCACCTGCCCTAGTGAATCTACCCTGGAGAAGTTCAAGCCTACAATATCAGGGATATGTCAGTGACTTGGTCTTTCTGGAAATGGTGGCAGAGGAGGACATTAACACTTAGTAGGTCTGAAAAGACAACATGCATTTTCTGGTGCCATTAAAACGCGTCCAAATTTGGTCCGATTCAAATGCATGAAACAGACAGTTCTAGATATGCTGAAGCTCTTATTAAGGAATTCAGGTTTTTTTCTACATTCCATTTACACTGCACAGCTCCCCCTCCACTGATGCTAACATGGCAGCTTCAAACCTGAGTTGCTTCATTTTCCATTTCCCAAATCTAGATGCTTCTCTACATTACCTGCAGAATAGGTGTCCCTGCTGAGGAGCTGTATGGCGCTCTGTTACGACACTCCACACAGAATAACGGTTCACTGCCGCTACTGCCAGGGAAAGCAACACTAGTTGCAGTCTGATAGTAACTGCATCAACACAAAATAACAAAGGCCGTAAAATCTAGCACTGAAGCTTTGGATTCAAATCCTATGTAGCATGTCATGTGTCATAACGGTTCATTAAAATAGTATTTATTTAATTATTTGGAAAGAGCTTGATTTGGTTGGTATATGATACATAAATTTGCAGAGTCCATTTCTGGCTTTAGGATTCCTGTGTTCCTGACTTTGCTGTATATGTTTTCTCTGCTTACACATGCAGTTCTTATACTGTTTATGAATTAAAAAAAAAATTTTTGCACTCAGTCTGGATATGAGGTATATATAAATGTAAACCATTTTCATTTGGAAAAGTAAGTATTACAGCAATATTACTTATTACCTACTGCATGAACATGATAGATGTGCTTTCCCTTTACACATTATCCATTTGATTCCTTTAACCTCTTGTCAATACCCATATACACAGCAGCTCCTTCTGTTCAGTGAGCAGAAAGGAAAAGTATTTTTCTTTGAAGCTGATGTGAACACTGCTCAATGAATCATTCAGCAAGTACTACTGCAGCTCAGTCATCCTACAGGCCATATTAGACCTAGGATCCTTGAATCTATAGCCAAAATGAGCCTTAGCATAGTGTGTCTTCTGTAGTTAAGATAAGCAGTAGCTTCCAAAGTATTAAGGGAAAACACTATACTCTGATCTGAGGTACATTATAATAGGATCTACTTAATATTCAATAGAGTGCTTTCAACATGCTTTCATTTTAAATACAGTTAAATGTATTGCAATCTCATATTTATCGCTCTGGAGAGCCTAAGAATATTTTCTCCATTGTACTGCAAATGGAAAAGAATACGCTAGCATCCTGACACATTCCTTCGGAGATTTTCAGTGCTTTAAATCAAAGCACCAAAACAAGAGTTTATTGTAGCAACCCAGAGGGAAGCATCATCTCCAATATCCTGATTCTTTGCAGCTGCTCATTCAGCATGGATGCAACCTGGTTATTAACAGTAACAAAGCTATCAAATGGGGACTTCCTTTGAAAGAAAGATCATCTATATGTCCGCATTGCATATTCTTTACGTGTAAGAGGTATCCATAAAAATTTGGGGGAATTTATGTCCAGATGCATACTTACTCATATATTCTCATGCTTCATACATACAAAGTTTTCATTACAGGAAATAAAATGTGTAAAGTGAAAAAGGTCATCAAGTTGAAAAGTCAAGAGTTCAGAATAGGCAGTAACAGAAGTCCTAATTCAGCTCCACTACACAGAGAGGTTAGGATATTACTATTAATTATATGCATACAGTTTTTCAGCTGGACCTCCTGTCTCATTCAGCACTCAGGACAGACAGAGCTCAGAGAGTGAGTTATTATAACCTCTTGGTTATGGTCATTCAAATTTTGGCCCTTGGCCTTATTAACTACACAACAGATTTTGCTATGCTGACTATAGAGTTGCTAATTTTCTCCTGGTTGTTTCTACTGCATTCTCCCTTGATCACCTCAGCTACTCCAGTCAATTTTGTTACTGTCCCCATTTTTCAGACAAGGGAACCGAGGTACAGTGGAAGTGAAAAACACAAGAATTCACAGCTTAAATTGAAACACAAAGTTTCATTTATCAGATTATACAGCCTTTTAAAGCACTTTGGATTTCAAAGCAAAGCTCCAGTAGACATCTAGACTAGACTAGCAGTTGTGAGAGCTCAGCACTTTTACTGCCCTGAGTTCGGTTTGTAGAAAATAAGACCTACAATAAGTGACTACTTAACAAAATTTAAGAAACTTCTCCAGGTTATTTTGTGGCAGATGCAGGAATAGACTACAGGGGACAGGAATGGCATTTATTTGCTTTATCTGTGACACCATTCTTCTAACAAACCCCTCATCCTTTCACCACACATCATCTTATTTCTGCAACAATGAACTAAGCAACTTCCATTCAATGTACTTAATGAAGCTGGAGCCTTTTGGAAGAAAAAAGCATGTAATAAAATAGTGCATTATAGTGTTTATGCACATGAATATCAATTTAAGATTGCAGAGAAAACTGACTGCAGCATTTCTTAACTTTTGACTGCCTAACTTTTCCAACATTAGCATTGTTTTAATGTGTGAAATTACACTTAAAAGCCTGGGCTTTTAATAAAAATTTCTTTAGGCAGAACAGTACATAATAGTGAGAGCTCTAGATATATTTTAGTACAAGCTTCTGCCGCTTGAATTAATGAAGCCACAGAGGTAGCAGGCCATTATTTCTCAGGAGGACCACGTAGGAATGGTGTTTGGAACATAGACCTTCAAAGTTGTTTTCATAGCCATTTGCTAGTAGGAGAGGATGTTAAAATTAAGAATCCTTCGGCGTTTTCCAAATGCCTCAAGTTTTAGGGGAAATATGCTCTCAAGTATTCCTTGCTTCCATACTACTTAGTCTTTCATTCACACTTGGCACGATTCCCGGTATATGCAAGCAGCAATTGCAGTAGAAGTTCTGATCAACAGTGTAATTCTGGGACTGCACATATTCAGGAACATTCGGGGCAGACTAAATTTACGCTAATTTCAGCTTGAGTGGTGCAAGTTTCAAAAACTTAAAAAAGCTAGAATACAGATCTTCCTACAGAAAACAATCACGGATTTGCCAGCAGTACTACATATAACAGATTAAACATATTATCTAATCTACAAAAATTAAGAAAAAAAAATAGGAAAACAGAGAGGCATGTTTTGATGTACCCCAAACTTAGTTACTTTGGGATTTCATCAGAGGTGGCATGAGGCACCTTTGCTTTCCATCCAAGTGGTTACATTCTGGTTCTAGAGTAGCACTACATCTTATACCTTAGAAGAAAACCTAGGTAGTAATCATGAAGCACCTTGTAGAAGAAATTTTGAGAGAGAGCGAGCACATGCAAAAGAGAGCAAGGCTTGTCCATACGTCTGGATAAAATATCCGCATCAGAATCAATCAAAAACTTCTGCAGTTTATTCACTGCTGTTTATGATAGATTTATCAAGTGTATAGATATTCTTAACTCTTGTAAACAAATGACTCTTCAAGTAGATATCTAAGCTGTATAAAAAACATGGATGGTGCCAATAACTCTGGTACTCAGAAAAAGATCCTATTAGATTATCACAACTTAACTGAAATCAGAACAAACATGATATATGATGGGTTGTTAGAACATAATTCAAAATGCTTCTGTTCAGAAACGCATACAACTTCACATAATGAGACACATGCATTTTCTAATAAAACCATACATCTCACACAGAAAACAATCCACCTCTACTTCCACGTACATGAAACGTCCATCTTAACAGCTGGAGAATGCTGCCAGGCAGCGATGTGGGCCATAAGGAGCTTAGCAGTTGCATTCCTTTCCTGCCTCTCCCCTGCAAATACTCTTGGACCCAGTTGAGCAAAGGAAAGCAGAGGCAGACTGTAAGACAAGCCATGGGGCAGTAAGTTATTCCTGATGCAGAAGTATGTCTTTAACCAATGGAAAATAGTGGTATGATACACGATACAATTTTATTTTCCTTTCTAAGTTATGGAAGCATTTGGAGTAGGATTTAAAAAAATCACAAGCATGTGATTCTAGCCCTCATCCCCAACTGACAGCAATGGGGAAATTAACCATTCCACTACCCAAAGGCAGTATGATACTCTGCCATGCATGAATATGTTCCCTGAAACCTGTATTCTGCAGATATGTGTATTTTGGATGGGGACACAATCCCAAACTCAGCAGAAGCACTGTCTCTCGTGGTGGCAAAATACAGCCCACCAGGCCTCCTACCGAGGCAAAAGCTTCTTGCTGACTTATGGTACCTTGCTCCTCTGTGCAGGGGCTGTTCCCATCCCACACCAATTTGCTCCAGAGCACCCCCGGCAATCAGTTGAAGCAGGACAGGTTGCCCTGCTCAGAGCGGCTCTGATCAGTACAAGCTGCTCCTGCCCCAGTACAAGTGAGCTGCTCCCATGGCTCCTACAGGCACTTGGGGAGCCACCTCCTGCTAGGGAACTGGGGTGGAATGAAGCTTTTCAGGATAAAAGAAAAGTGGCCTGGTATACAGCCTCCCATGCCCCACTTCGAACACTACTTACAGCCAAGTTCAGCTGGCCCTGAATCCCATTCTCTCTCCAGATGGTGATTAGTGCCCACACATTGGTCTCAAGCCATAAGGCAGCATGTTCACAGGAAGGCCTGTAGTGAGATGTTAGCAGTTGAAAAGAAGCAGAGCCAATCATTGCAGAAGGAGCAGACAGCTGAGAGAACAGCATGAAGCTGTGCTGCATGGTCTGAGCAGTGCTGCCTGTACAATTAAGCAGCTTCCAACAAATCTGACCTCTGTTCAACCGACTGCAGAAAGCAGACAAAAAGTATCCTCCCCAGGAATGACTGCTCTGTTCTGCTACAACAATGCAGAAATTGGCTCTACCTTAGGGGTTGTTCCACCACTGAAACCTGTTCACCTTTACAAAGCGCAGCAGAAGACTTCACAGTAATTTTTATTCAAAAATCTAACCCAATTGGCAATGTGATTATTAATAGAAAGACCCTCCATGGATAAATATAATGTGTAAAAAGAACTGATCATGGTCCGGACACTGGACTGGCATTGACAAGGCTAAGGAGTAAGTGAAGTATTATCATTGTTGCTAAATAGTCTGTGTTGGTATCACAGGAAAGGCAGAGATGAGGGTTTAAACACAAAAGTTTATAGGTATTCTGATCACACTCCAAAGGACTTCATCCATGTCCCACAAACACTATTTTCACTTCAACATTTATCAATTCTATTCTTCGGGTAGAATACAGTTGACTTAATGATACTGTTCATGATATTCCTTATGAATCCAACTAACTTAAATGCAAGGCCAAAACCTTGAATTCAACCTATAACTCAACAGAAGTGGCATTAAGACATAAACTAATACAGCATGGGATTTTGGCAGTTTGCATCATGGAAAAGGTGGTGCATGGCATTTTGGATTTACCATATCTTCTGTAAGCTTCATGAATATGAAAATTACCATCACTGAACTTCAATAAAAAAAAAAAAAAAGGAAACACAATCTGTAGAGAAGACCATTTCTCACAAAAAAGAAAAACAGAATCTAAACCCCAACAAATCCAGGTAAAGATAGCTTAACATATTGTCTTTAGATTGAAAGTGAAAATGTTGGAAATGCTATATATGACTGCTGAGTGACTTCCTTTCTCCACCCTTATCATCATAGCTTTTCTAGAATTCACGGTCAGTCTCTTTTTCTTCAGCCAAGCACTGATCTCAAGTGTTATGGGTAATTAGCAGTACCTGTTGTATGTTCTGGATATAAAAACAAGTTATCTTTTGTCCATCATTGCCATTTTAGTCCATATTGCATCAAAACTGTCTCTCGTGGCATGACAAAGAATCAGGAGAGAAAAGAGAATAGACAGATGATTGTGGCTGCGAAGGCAGACAACAGGTGAAAACTGAGAGAAAATAATGGAGCTATGTTACCCTATCAAGACATTAAAAAGCCACAAGACATGAAGGTCCACCCAAATATAAAAACCAAAACAAAGCATGAAAACATAGCAAAGGACAGGAAAAGAGGAAAAGTGTGACTAATCTAAAAGGCACAAAGAATGTCCCAAAAGAAATTCTAGCAAAACAAAGTGATTTAATTTCATATTAAAACTCCTAAATCAGAGACAATTTTGAGTACTCATGAAGTGAGTAAATCAATACTGTATGCACTCCATGCCTTTCATTATCAGGACATTTTTAACTATACACATAATTTTAGACTATCATCTGTCTCTGTTTAAACTATCAGGACTGGATTCTCATCTGTGTTCAAAGTTTGTTCGGGTCTGACAGTTACACAGGTTAAAAATGAAACTTCCTAATGTCTATACTTCCTATACTATACTTCCTATGCCCTTTCCCCAGAAAACAAGACAGAGCTGCTGATAAGCCCTGCCTCCCAATGTCAGGTATATCTGAAGCTGTCTGGTGTTCTATTTAAGGACTCCATCAGCCTACAGCCCCATGCCACCCGCCATCAATCACTGGATAGCAGTTTACAGAGCAAGGATGGCTTCGAAATTTTAAAAAGGACTAGAATATTTTACAACCCTTGAAGTGTTTTATGCCACAATTTAATCTATTATTCTTGCTATACTTTGTACCTAAGAAAAGACAAGCATCCCAAATAAGGTTCACATGCTCTAGGAAGCCCCTGATGGGGCTATAAGCTGACTGGTAACCACTGAATATACACCTCCTTATACAACACATTCTGTTCAGTATGTGATACATACAGTATGATTCAACAGAAGCCGTGCTCACTCCAGTACGCAATATCTGTTTCTATGGATTCAGATTCCAGTTTGTGCAGAGTTCGTTTCACAATACAGTTTGTGCTTTTCTGAATAAACAGGTTTGAATTAGGTCCCTAACTCAGCCTTTATAAATTCAGCTATAGCACATAATAGGATTATTTACCACTTTTATAAAGTGACAAGTGTCTGCTACACAAGTATTTGGAGAATTATACAGTTTGAATGCCTTCAGTTAAAAGCCAGCCTCCATATTTTTATAAGATCAAAGCCTGTATTCTCTGTTTAGCCCCCATTCAGAAAGAAGATGTCAAATCTCAGCCAGAGTTTTTCTGCATTCAGACTTTAACAGCCACTGATTATCCCCTATCACAGTTAAACCTGCTGGAAACTGTTTGGAAAAATCCTCCTGTAGCTTTCTTTCCCTGTGCCTTCCTCAAAGCAGCATGTAGGATACCAAGGTAACCCCCAACCCAGAAGGGGGCTCAGGCCAAGGCTCCCCCATAACCTCTGATTCTTATGGCTGTGATGGAGACCCCCAAAAAAATTGACACAGCATGACTTGGTACCAGTTTCTTCAAGGATTCTCTGCACACAGATATCAAAGAGGAGAAGCAGGTAATGCGTGACCCAACATTTGCCTCTGAATTACTATCTTCCCCCCCCCAACCCCCAACCTAGATTCCAGAAACACAGTACTCTGGGGTTGGAGGGACTAACAAAGGATGGGGAGGAGGGCAGGTGGTGGAAGGTTTTATCTCCAAACTCCATGCAGAAGAGGCTCATCTTTCTTTCTTGCACAAGTGTAAGGAGAAGTGGTAGTGTTCAATGTCTGTAGCACGTAAATTTTACTCAGACAAATCTCTTGTAACAGGTTAGGAATGATCCCTGAGGCCACTGGGACTAGATTCTCACAGTTGCAGGCAATAGTGCTAGAGATGTCGTATTCACAACATCTGTTCCACACAGCACCATAAATCATGTCTTTCGGTTAAAAAAAAAAAAAAAAAAAATCACAGACATGTAATGTGCCATAGGAAGAGAATAGAAGAGACTAAAATCTCTGAAATGGCACTGGATTATTTAGATAACACTTTGAGTAGATCTGAAAAGGCTCATGACTCGCATTACAGCGCACTGCAAAAATCAAACCAATCAGCCAAAAAAAAAAAAATCAAACCAA
>VYZM01015664.1:23030-50663 GCA_013398915.1 Dromas ardeola
CTTTGTACGGTGGATGAGCTACTGAAAACACTAAGGGAAACGAAGTTTCAAAAACAAGTGCTGACAACGGGAAAGTGGCTGAACAGACCTTTTCAACTAAATTTGCACAGAAGAAACAACTTAAGAGATGTTGAACTCTGATTCTTGCAGGTGACAGAGTCAACTCTTACAGTAGTTTTTAATGGCTCTTAATTCTCCTAACAGCCTGTTTCACTTTCAGATTACATAAATCATACCAATTCTGCAACTTTAACACAAATGTCTTTCTTGGCTATTCATTACCTTGCCTGCTGCAACTTTTGCCAACAATGAAGCAAGGGAATGGCCCTTGTTAGTCTGAGGTTTTAGAGATGGTATTCTAACAACTGGTCTAATGCCACCATTGCAGATTTCTTCTGTTCCTCTGTCATTCACTGCTTTAACATGAATTAAAAACGAGCGGTACTTGCCACCAGCCATGCCTAAAAGTGGAAAGAGGAAAAAAAGGGGAGGGAGGGGAGAATTTGCATGGTTTACTACAGCAAGTTGTAAACATAATTCAACTTCACAGACACGGTGTACAAGCAGAGCTCAACTACATTAATTACAGTACTTTAGTATCAGTTTGAAAAGGTAACTCACTATTGTGTTATACAGCAAAATTTGTCAATGTGAAAATAAATACAAAGTCTGACTACAGAAGTATGAGATGCCCTTTAGCCACGCATACTTGATGCGAATAGCATAATAAACCAGTTTACCTTTAACAAGCTTTGGACTTGTTAGTGTCAACATTCCAGCATGTCCTGATAGATCAAGTCCAGTAGCCAGCCATACTGGACCACAAAGTATATCTTCCTTGTGTTCCTCCAGGAATGGACACAATCTAAGACCTTAAAAAACAAGAGTATTATGGACCTGAATTACTCTTACATAAGACACAAAATCTGATCATTTGCATGGGTTAAAAATACACCATGTCAAACTCTGATCACTAAGTACATATAAACTCTACATCGAAAAACTAACAGTTACTTGAGGTTCGCTTTTAGCCATTTTCCAATGAAATCTACAAAGGTCAACGACAGTTTTCAAAGCATTTTCAGTTATATTATATGGGTAATATGTATAATGACTGGCTCAGAGCTGCAAAATACACAACTGATAAAATGATGAATCAATATGCTTTGATCCACTACTCTCACTAGGTCTTTTGTGAAGCAGGACAGAACTGTTCAGACAAAAAAGAGAAGCCTAATTTGTTTCTCCCGTGGTATATTGAAATCGTCCTTCACTCATCTTCTGCTTCTTTCTCAGCATGAAAAACCTTCTTCCTCCATCCTTTCTTTTATAACCCCTTTGACCGCTGCCCCCAGTCGTCTGCAACACCTTTCTTCAAGTCATAGAATCACATAATGGTTTGGGCTGGAAGGGACCTTTGAAGTCACACTCTAGATAAGCCTCACCACATGAAAGGACGGGTGTAAAGCAAGACTGTTGAAAGGACCAAGAAAAAGAATCATAGTTCTGTAACTGATTCACTCCAACTATCAATTTTTAGTCTGTAGCTCTCCTCACTGGGATCCAATCTGATTGCCCTTCAGAGTCTCCCCAGCTGATTTTATGGAAGAGTACTGGTTAACAAAAAAAGTTATAAAAACAGGCACAGGAAGTCTGATATAGCTGAAAAATAACATGACTAGTTATGATTTCTTTACCAGCTGTTTATTTTTCTTGGTTTACAGCAGCAGTCCCTACAAAAGCCAGGTATGGAAAGAAATATTCAATTAAAACTAGATAAGGAAACTAAGTAAAATACTGCTGGAACAGGGTAAGAGTTTAAGTTAGAAAGGCGCCATATCAGTCTACTTTATTTCTGAAGTCAAGTAAATACTAATCTGCTTTTAGCACTAAAAGTCTCCAGTACTTTTTTTTTCTTGGTGTGTTTGTGTTAAACTTTCTGTACAGTACTGGCCTGTACAGTTAACAAATCAGTCAGAGAGGCAACACTCAACAGGGCTGAGAAATCAGTCTCTTAAATGGCTGAGAAATTTTTGCAGAGAAATTACAGTATATCATTAAAAAAAGAAAAAAAGCAAGCCCATATTTTAAATAAGGTATAACAAGATAAATAAAACTTACATTGTGGTTCTTCTACATCCATATACTGCATTTCTTCATTGAATTCAACCAGTCCTGGTTTTCCATTTCTCTCCACTTCAATATTATGAGCTGGAGATAAAGGAAATGCGATCTGTCTATCTACTGCTGCTTCTGGAAATACAAATATTACAAGATTTCATAAACATTGCTTAAGGCTCACAGAAAACAGAAGCAGTAGTGCTCATAGCAAATTTATCAGCTTTCTGCCCAAAATACTATTGCTAATATAGGCACGTTTTTCGTATTAGGATTGCAACTGAACTTACAGCAAATAGCTAAAAAAATATTTCTTTGAATGACCTGTAAGCAGCCTGCTTTACTTTAACACTGTCCAAATTATTTTCTCCTAATAATCAACTGCAGATTACTCCTAAGTAATTAGATTCCAGTATTGAAAGTTTGATAATTTAAACTGAAAATAACTAGATTGCTCCTGCTGAACACCAGACATTATTTTGATAACACTTAAATACAGCTCTTTTTTTAATTAAATGGTTCTCATGAATCATAGATGAAAAGGACATGCAAGCAAATGAGCAAGAAGCATATACAGTGAATTAACTGCCAGATCAAAAACATTAGTTCCAAGCTGGAAGAATTATGCCTCTGGCCTTCCTGTTATTACACACTACACATTCAACTTGTTCCAGGGGTCCTGTCGTACAAAACCCAGCTGAATAAACTCTCCCCTACAGATCTTCCTTAGCTCTCATTATCTTAAAATGTCAGTTCCTTTCTCACCCTATGGAGGCAAAGAAGGGAAGGGTGGGGGGTAGTTAACTGAACTTCAGTCTGAAGATTTTATACCTTTTCAAAAGCCACCAAACAGTCCTGAATATTACTTTTCCCTGGATTAGGACATTTTGGTTAATATCCAGCACAGATATTAATTATCCAGGTTTGTGTTCCTTTATACTGAAATCAGGAGCATTCTATTACTTCATTCAGTAGGCGTAGAAAAAAAGGCAAGTGTCATCAAGGTCCTTTTCCAAAACCCAAGAAACTGAAAAAGGGTAGGAAGCAACTGCAATGCAATAACACTTGAGAGGATGTTGGTTAGTTGAGGCTTCCCAATCCTACTGAAATGAAAAGAAAAAAAGACCTTGCCCACGTTGCCTCACAGGTATTCTCACATCCCCCTGCCCTTTCCAGACCGCCTGTGTATACCCTGGCCCTCCACTCCATGCTTTCTCCACCCTATCCGTAACAGAAAAAAGCAAATTCCACTACTCTGCACGTCAGGAAGTCAAATGCCACTTTCTGGAACAGCCCTGTCATGTCTTATGTTTGATAGGCTGCACTGTAAAGCATCCACAAAAAGCTCTGGCCATTTATTTCACAGGCAAATCAAATGTCTTCAAAGAATTACCAACTCATAGAACTGTTTTGATCAGCAATATTTAAAACTGAAACATTATGGAAAAGAGTTTAGCATTTCTTCTTTTCAGATTAATTCTGACATTCAGATCTGCAAATGGATTGAACTCTCAAATTCATGCCAACAAAAGGCAAATTCCATTCAGAAGAGCAACGTGGACTATCTGTCCTAGTTTTTTATTTGATAGAACAAAATTCTGCTGCGTGTTAAAATTAAGGTTTTGCTTCAAGAATTAAACAAAGGGAGAACCTGTAAGAACATCTGTTGACCGCTGTCCTGCAGTCACAGCTAGCACTTCGGCCAAAACTGCTAAACCACCTTGTATTCTAAAAGAATACACCTTTCTCCAAGACTACTACTATGCTAAAATATTTTTTTCTTGGATAACCACCAGGAGTTCTTTAAGGAGCACCTCCAGCACACTTTTTTTTCCTTGTTAAACACTGGGAGAGGCTACAGAGTGAGAACTTGTATGAAAGCATGTCAATGATCTTTGGTATGCCTGTATTCCTTTTCAAAATTTACAGCTCTGTTACCCTTGTTTAACTGGCATGCTCTTACTTAGCTTTTAAAAAAAATAGAAAAGAAAAAATAAAGAGCTTTTAAAATCATGCTTGCTGTAGTCCCCAAAGCATTTTATATTCAGCAGCCATTTTAATAATATTCAAGAAGATTTCTCTGAAATACCAAGTTCCTAGAAGCTTTTCAAAAAGAGATGGCCAGATAAAGGTAACCTCAGTAAAAGGAAGTACTGCGTGTAATACCTTCATCCCTAGCAGACAGGGCAAGAGGAGATGCAATGAACACTCCCACCACAGGAAAACCCCAATGGAGGCACAAACACACCATCTTCCACATCAAAGAAGTGACTTTTCAATTTATGCTACCCCCTCACAGGTTCCCTGAGAGCTAGTAAGATGCAGAGCCCAGCTAGGAGTCTTCCCAAGGCAAGAGCATTCATAACTTTGGTCTACCCTCTCAAAGCTGCAAGGAACAAAAGGTGAAATCATACTGCAGCTGTCACGTAGCTTAGTTAATGATCCAGACGATGAGAGAATTCCCAAGGAAGCCAGGTTTTGTCTAGTGTCATCAAAAAAAGCCTTGCTCTTCTCTTATGCATCCAAGAGGCGCTGGCAAATAATTTCCTTCTGTGACTTAGAATAATTTATTCTATTTTTTTAAAAAATATGTCAAGAATTTAAAAGAGCACCATTTGTTTCACCAGTCAATCTTTAGGATGGTTTACAATTGACAACATATTTTTTGTAATGACTGTAGGATTCAAGCAGTACAGGATAATAATTCAGTTCAACCTTTTTGAGCTATGGACTTTTATTTGTATAAAATTCAGGATTTTTAAAGTGTTTACCCAGTTTGTTTCCCCAATTTACATTCAAACATGGCAAGTGAAAACAGACCACGATGCTGAGAAACAGAATAAAATGGAACTAAGTAAAATTGAAATTTACACAATTGAAATTTACTCAAGCAAGTCTTCTAATATACATCACAGAGAATACTGAGTTTGAGAAAAGAAGTAATATTTTAAAAAATATCTTAAGTTCTTTCTTACCGTTGACTTTCCCTAAGCCTGGAGCTTTATTTTTCAGTAAAGTCACTTGAATCTGGGGAATGTTTGTGATGTTTGAATTCAAAACAAATTTGAAGTCCACATGTCCAACCATACAGGCTTTTGGTAGAACCAGTTCAAAGACATGCTCATCCCAGCTGTTACTGTCAGAAAAAAGAAGACAATGACCCAGTGTTAAGGGAAAATTCAGATTAAGCAGGCAGCATTACCCAGTGCATTCTCCATCTGTGCACACTTCCTTTAACAAGAACAACTTATTTTGCATTAGTTGACATCCACATGAATTTCTGAAGTAAAAGTCTTTCAAGCTGCAGTTAACCACATTCATTTTGTGAAGAACATGTTAAAAGCCAATTGATAAGAGAGGGCAAATCAATGTTCAGATAAAACTAGCAGTGAAAAGATTCCCTATTACCTTCATTACAGTACTATTTCCATATTACTATAAATACCAGTTACTGATTTCTAGAACAGAGGAATGAGGGGGAAAAGAAAAAAATCACCAAAAAAGGATCTACACATCAGTGACATGTATGAAAGCATGATAGGAAATACCTTGCAATCTCTTTAAGCTGGCCTTCTCCATTGGTAAATGTTACACAGTGTCACTTTCCAGTGGTACAACAGCCATATCCAGAAGACCCAAAATACTAGTTTCAAATTATTTTTTAAAATACATTTGGTAATTTATCCAGGATGAGAAGTGCTTCTTACCAGGTGCACACTCAGAAGCCTGCGCTGTGCAAAATGGGTACAGCTTTCCTTTAATGAGTCATATTTTCCTTTTGAAGCCAACTTTGCTTTACACCGAAAGTGTAAACTTCAGATAATAAGTACCCCTCAATGATCAGTTCCATGGTTTGACACACTAAGGTTTGCAAAAAATAGTTCAAACCAAAGAGCAATTAAAATAAAACTAATCATGTGTCAGCTGTCAATTTGTATGCATTTTTAAAATAACTTCACTTCCTGATCTCAATTTATCAGTAAATGATTTTTTAAAATGCAGTAACTTCGACAGCCTGGAATTATTTAATTATATAACTGAAAACACCAAGAAACCAAGTATGTTGCTATAAATATTGGTTAGATGTTTTTCTAACATCTACATGACAAAAAGGTATTTTAAATCGAATACTATGCTACACATTGAATATTGTGCAGCAAACCATTTTAAAATAGATTAAGGATTGGTACAAATATATTTAATTCTTTGCATTTTTTACAGTAATAGCCCTGAAGGCCATGTCTCCCTCAGACAAGCATAATACACTTATAACGGATTCCAGGTACACATAATAAAATGGCATGACAGCTTTTGAGAACAAGCAACATAGAAAAGCAGGAAGAAAGGTGGACAGAAGAGAACTTGTGGTTACAATTTAAGAAGCAACAGCGAAGGATTTTCAGCTAACTATACAAATAACTCAGATAAATAAAATATAATGAAAATTCATCCTACAACTCCAGGGGAAAAAAAGACAACTCTGTTCCCAAATGTAACACTAAAAACTTAGACTCATTCAATGCCTTTCTTCTGGCTTGGAGAATATGTAGCCCAGTGCGAAACAGGGAAAGGTTTGGGGGTGGTTTTTTATGTCTGGGTATTCCTATAGGTGTCATGCAAAGCATGGACTGACCGAGACATTCAAAAGAGCAAGCCTTCTGAAAGACTAAGTAATATTCTGCTCATCCAGTTTAAGATAAGATCTAGTACAAAACCAAAAATGAATGATAAACCAGTTAGTTTGTAGTACTCTTTTGTAGTTTGTATGTCGCGTACGACGCGCACTGCCATAATGAATTACAACTGTTATTTATATACTCCAGAAATCTGTTTTTGACACAATTCAGCAGCAGATGCCCCAAAGGAAGTTTTAAGTTTCTCTCAATAGGCATGTATGGAATAACGATCCTCCATGAAGGTCTCACATTAATTCAACAGTGAAGAGATCTTCTTATACCTGTGGCAATGAACTTCACAATCTAATTCTGTGATGAGTGAAAAACTCCCCTTTAAACAGGTTTTTAATTTCTCATAGCTCTGTTTAAGTGCATCCTCTTTATTTGTGTGTAAAGTTTCAAAGAAGCAAAAAAATTAATTTACTTCCTTATTATTTTCTGAATATTTTAGCATATCCATCCTAAATATCACTTTTCTCTGATAATCTAATGCAAGTACTTTTAGCAACTTTTCTCACCTTTGAAACCCTTCTAAATCTATAGCATCTTTTTAAAGAACACACAATCAAGACTGTGTTCTACATGCAAATACACCATCATTCTCACAACTACAAAATATTTTCCAACACACTTCATTCCTTTTCTAGAACACCTCATCAACACTTGATCTTCCACTACAACTGAACTTTGAGCTGCAGACCCATTTCCAGAGTTTAAATACTGGAAAGCACCCTAGTACCTAGCTCTTCTTTCTTTCACATATTTTCAAATACGTCTGCATAAGATGAATACATAAAATATTTCCTATATAAATTTGGGAAAAAGCCAGGAAACTCAGATGCCACTGTTTTATCACAGCACATTAGGAAATCATGTACTTTTTTTAAAAAGGATGAACCCAATTTAACATTGCCATTAAATTACCACTGAAGGTGAAATACTGATATTTAGATAATTCACAAGGTAAACCAGACTCTGCTTTTTCTGTTTTCTTTGTTACACAGCCTTTTTAAAATAACAAAAGTAGGATTGAAAGATCACGAGCATAGTATAATGCCCTTCCCTAAAATACATTTACAGGATTTTTATCTCCTTTTATCTATTTGAGAAACAAAAGAATAACCATATCAAATTGCATTACTCATCCATCTAACCCTGTAATCCCACATCTTGATAGGAATCAGTATGAGACACTCAAGAGAGGAGATAAAATGAACCTCACATTAAGGACAAACAAAATAATCCAAAATCAAAAAGTTTCCTCCCAGATAACTTTAATTAAAAGCTAACGTGGCTCTCAATCTTAAGATTGTATATTCTAACCTATGAACAAAGGGACTGTAATTTAATCATCTTCATCATGAGTCATTTAGCAGCTGTCAAAGATTTCCAGTACTAAATCAAAACTTTTAAATTTACCTCTTTATGTTCCTATTTTACTTTGCAGCAGGCATAATTCTTTTTCTCTAATGAAACAATATCCATAAGCTAATGTTCCACCTATCACCTTCCAATTAACAGCTATTACCTTCACTGTTTGCTTCCTTATGTCTTCCTATTGGTAGCTTTTTACTCTTCAACTGTTGCAGAACACACCGGATAATCAATCGTTTGAACTGGAAGTTATTTCGCAAGGAACCACCTCCTTTCCACTTGTTACATACAGAATATTTTACACAAAGCAAAATCACAAGATAAAAAAAGGTTTTAAAGCCTGTAATACACTGCAAGTTTTTAACCATGGCTTATGAATATTTAATTAAAGCAAGTTCAGCTCATGTTAGGTGCCAGGCCTGGAAATGCCTACGCCTATTACCTTCCAGATCCGTTTTCCCACCTGGAATGCTTCATTATCACACACGCTAGCTTCCACTTATTTATACGACAAGCTTTTTTTCCCCACAAATGATGTCTAGCTCCCCTGGCATCCTTTGGCTATTTCATTGTTTCCACTGTATGGGCATTCAGACTCTAGAATACTATCCAAATCTTGTACATAAGAGGGACAGATGTGTGACTGCCTAACCCAAAAGATCTTGTAGTGCCTTATTATGCATGTGCCTTAACAAAACACACAACACAACTTTAATCTGTATTTCGTTTCTCCAAGCACTTTTCAGAAAAACTACTTAAAGCTACTTCAGGTAGGTTTTAAGCAACTCTTCAAGCAGACTGCAACACTGCTGTTCTGGTCTTTAGGATCCCGGAGGAATTCCAAGTTCTCATGCCACATGTAAAAAACTAAGAAGTACTACACATACTGTGTCTGTGCAGTTAATTTCAATGAAACTATTGCCTAAATCTTAGCACAATGAGGGCTCTATATTGGCTTATGTAAATGTCTTACTTATAAAGGTTTAACTTGAGATGAACAGACATAAATCCAGAGTTTATCTTCACATTTTAAAATAAAGTACAATACAATTTCGTTTAGGACAACTGATTAGTCATAGTGGCACCTGCAGCTTGCCTTTTCTGATTAAAACATGTACTAAGAATGTGTGTATGCATAAGAAGGATGAATCAGACTTTTATAGAAACAGTCAAGAATATTTGTAATTCTGGTGAATGTGCTTGTCTAATTATATAACGAAATGGCAACATTTGGCAAACAAAAATACACAAATTCAAAACTTGACTTTTCAATTTGTTTCAAGGTATGCTAAAACAACTCTGGCAATCTCACAAAGACCTATAATGCAAGCTACCAGATAGGGATTATTATCTTTGAAAGTACACGTTCTAAACTTGCACACTACTTAAAAAACAATTAAACTGCATTAAAATTGTGATTACACCAGCTATATAAACTAGTTAAGCAACACACACATGATTTTTTTTGCACCATTACCCTACCCACCTGTCTGTCTGTAGCTTCCAAGTTCGAGTATGCTGAGCTGCGTCCCCATGGTGCTGCTGGTGCAAATGCTGAGGATGCCGCCTTTGCTGCTGCTCTTGCTGGACTTCTACCCAACAGGGAGGAACAGTGGCTGAAAACCGTGGTGTCAAGGTCTCAAAACGGGTCAGTTCCACCAGGGATGTCAGCGTTTCAAGGGAAAATGGCTGGTCCACCAAAAGATCAACTCCTGAATAATTACAGAACATACATTAATTACTACATAGATATTTTTTCCAGGACATCCTATAAGTAGTTTGAAATACATCCACACTGCTAAATGTAAAATTAACTACATGTTATATGAAGTTTCTAATTAAAAAAAAACAAAAAACCAACGAACACACGAAAAAAACCCCAGCACCTAACAGAAACACCCAAACAAACAAAAAAGAAGTCAACAAAAAAAAAAACAACCCAAGCACAAGCAACCAAACAACCCTAGCCTTGAAGTCAGTATCCTTTGAAGACAGCTCATCTGAAATAAGTTTTCTAAGTACTGAGAGCTCCGAGCATGCTGTCTGGGATTCAACCAGAAGCATCAAGAAAAAGTAATTAGCCAGCTATACTTTGATGAGGTAAAGCTGATTAAATCTTTTTTTTAATACGTCTATTGAGTCAGATAAAAAAAACCCCAACATAAAAGCTTTATATTTCATGAAAACAAATGGAATTACTATGCCATTGTAATATTTTTATCACTGTTTAAAACATTACTTTGGCACCTGCTTATCAATATGGACTTATTTTATGGTGGATTATTAGAATGTTTTGGAAGGCTCCCAGTTTAGCTTAAAAGAGGGGTAAGGGAAAAACAACCATGCTTTATGTAATGCACTTAAAAGACACTGGGCCTAGATAAGTATTTTGTCTTCTTGTCTTCATATTCTAGTCTTGTCCTGAGGAAACAAGAATATTAATTGAAGAAGTACTGAAAATTAAGATATCCCAGGGAGACAAACACCTAAAGAAATATTACAAAGGAACTAAAAATAATCAGGTTTCTTCAGACAAAAAAATAAATAAATTGAAAACTGGAGGGAAAATAAGATATGCACAATGTCAGTTTTCTTACATTTCGAGCATTTTCTCTTAAAAATGCATTTTGAAGAAAACCTTGTAAAGAGATGATGGTTTTCAAAAAGAGAAAGTTTACTACTTGACTACTACTGTCACCACCGCAGGGGAAAAAAAAAAAAACAAAAAACAAACACCACCACAAATACCATCCCCCCAGTTAAGTGTGAACCTAGAGACTATCTTGCAAAGCAAGCCAGGTTGAAACCAGAATAATAACAAGATTTCATCCTCCAGCTTGAGGGTAGAAAAGCACATGCAATTCTTCCCAAAAACTGAAGAAGCTCAAGATGAGATACCCAGAGCCAGGCAAAAAATTCACTCTCATTGCAACAACTATGATTTCTACTTTTCAGTCTAAGAGGCTGGAAAATGCTGAGGAGACTAGAAATCAGAAATGCTTTAGAAATATAATTTCAATAATAGAGGAAACACCTTCATTTTTTTTACTGCCAAATGTGAACTTCATTAGCTAGATGACACTGCAATGAGAAGCGAGATCATAGCAATGAGAAGTGAGATCATAGCTCAAACTGCGCAACAATTCTATCTTTGAGTAGACTGGATTTTTTCTGCTTCATTTCCCCTCCCAACAGAAACAACTACAAATTCAGAGTGTTCAGAGCAAACACATGTAATGCAGTATCAGCCCCTAAAATTGAAAAATGAAGGACTCAATTCTCCAGTGCTGCCACATATACTTGGCTTCTTTTGCAAATTTACTACTGTTATGTTGAAATAGTGAGTTATGACAAGCTGAAGTTCTAATAGCAAACTTGAAAAAAGGAAGATAATTATCGCTTTATTTGCCATTAGCAAAAGAAGAAAGGCGCAGAAGAAAGCCACAGACTTCTCTCCCTCAGATATGTGCAATAGTTTATTACCTAGCAGTTTTCAAACTTCAGGAACAGCTCCTTTGATGAAACAGAGGAGGAGCAAAAGAAATTCAGTCCTCAAAGCAGAGAAGACGACAGACACTGCTGTACTGCTGCTTACAGATAATCTTACGACAAAAAGCATCTTTTCCTTCCTTCTTTTGATCGCTTCTTGTGGAGTAAAATCAGGGGTCATACAAACACAGCACAACACAATTTAAAGTGTTACAAGGCTGGTGGCAAGCAGGGGCTTGGGGAGAAAGACAGCAAGTAGCCTGTTGAACACAAAGACGCCATGATCCAAAATGGTCCCTGTACTGCCACTAAGTCCTCTCACAGCTTTTTTTGTCTGCTGCAGCTGCAGGCATAGACACCCCCACCACACACACACACACACACACACAAATTAACATAACTTCTCTGAAATAGTCATATCTACATGAATGGTTTATTTTCATTGTATCATTGCTTTATCTTCATGCTTTATATTATTTATTCTTGTATTTTATACTCTAGGTCACCTGTTCCCACTATATCCCTATTTCTGTCCCAACAGACATGATCAAAACCTTCAAACTCCAACCCAATAAAATAATTGTGCTTTGTGTCTCTATCTTCAACAACTGCAGGTTAAAACAAAATGAAAAACATAGTAGTTTTACAGCTCTCTCATAAACAATTCCCTTTAAAACTCAAAGCAAGACTACATATATACATACACATGTATACATATATATACACACACACACACAGAGTTCAAAAACCTCAGCATGACTCAAATTTTCCTCAGGCTTAACGAGCAAAATTAGATTTGTTGTTAGGTTTTAATAGCAAGTTATCTACACTAAAGCATCTTTGATGAGGGTTGAGAAAAGATCAAGAGGCGCACGCAGGAGCTCCCATAACCTGCATACTCACTGTTCTCCCTTATAAGCAGGAGCCGCCCCTCACATCTTCCCCCTTCTGCCTGAGTACAAAAGGAACAACCCTCTCACCCAACTCCTTATTTTACCTAAGTGGGCCATGATACTACAAAAGGCAGTAGACTGGTGGCAGGACTGGTACATGAGAACTGCAGTAAAGATAGGACCTAAATATGATGTTTAGCGTAAAACCAGAATTTGGACAATTAGAAACAATTATTTCCTGTTGTCCAAGGGCAAACAACCTTTCCAGGAAGGAAACTGGTAGGTAAATGACAGCAGAATTTAAGCATAGCTCAACACAGACTAACTGCTAAAAACAAAAATCCAGGAGTTCACTTCATAAACTTAATTTATCAAGAGCATCTGCACTGCTTGAAGTATAGAGAGCATCAATTTCACCGTGTGCAACAACACCTGTTGAATACATGTTTCATTAAATAGAGCTGTACAGCTTCTGCAATAAACTTTAAGGCAATTTTACATAATGAACATACAATTTTAATTCCAAATAAAGAGCTCAAGCCTATTTAGACTATGAGGGAAGTTCAGCGCCTGCACAATTACCTGTTTTTTCCTGTCTGCCACACTTAAAATAACATGCAGAGATTGGAAAAATAAACAGTTATACAAAAGTGTTTTTTTAAAATCAGGAACTGCTAAAGTGTTATGCTTGTACATAACCGGTGATAGACATACAGTAACTACAGAACTCCAACTTCGGGCAGCAAAAATGTATAAAGCACACACTATTAAATAACTCAAAATCATCTTAATATGCAACTTCCAAAAATTACAAAAGCATTTTTAGTTACAATATATTTAAACATGTTCAGTTTACCTGTAATGCCTGGACTGGAAGGGTTAGATAAGGGCTTGGTGCCTTCTGATGACTGTTCTACACTTTTGGAAAGGGATCCATCTACAAGTATATCAGTTTCATCTATATCATCGCAGGTCCCTCCAATCTGAAGGAAATGAAGTTCTCCACCTACAAATCATTCCAGACAACAGAAGAAGCGAGTTTAGACAGGCATACAGCTAAACTCAACTCGCAAGGCAGGCTTGCAAATTATGACAGCAATTATGCAGGACCTAAAACCAGTAAGATTGTAGAAGAATACTCATTTTGTTTTACTACTGCAAATGTTTACAGGGTAAACACAAAACAGAATTACAAAAATACTGACTGCAGTTGTAAATGGCATCAAAGGAAAAAAAAAAATTAGGAGAGAGGGGGGATTAAAAGGTAGTTAACTAAGGAAATCTCCATAGAAACCCAAAATTATAACCATTATGACACCTTCCATAATCTAAATTGTGCTTTAAACAGAAAATATTCCATCACGTCAACTGAAGGCCTACACTACCTCATTTTTACATGTTGCATAAATTTCCTTTTAAAGTTCAATATTTGAGAATTGAAAAATCATTTCCCCACTGAGCTCTCCTAACTAAGGGGCTCTTCACGTTATTTTATCAAACTTGGAATTACAACATTGATCAGGTCAACACTCAAAAGAGCAAGTCCAAAATTTTCAATGGACACAATATTTTGATGGAAGCTTGAAATCATTCAAGGAAGTTGCCCATTATTCACCACAACAGATATACACAGCTAAATTCTATCATCTACAGAGAAGTCACCGAGAAGGAATGCTCAAATCTACACAAGGTTGGGCGGAGAGAAAGGGCTGTTAACAGTTTCAGAAGTTACAAAAATCCTAATCAGTAGGATTTAAATAGAGAGGAAAATCCTAGGGTAGGCCTTCGATAGCTTTTCTGAAAATTGATTACAGACTGTCCTTCAGCATCTGACTAACGTTATGACAAACCCTGTTATGCAAATTATCCAGGTAACCTGAAACAAAAAAACCTTGAGACAATATATATAATAAAAACACAAGATAAAAGCATTATCAGCAACTACTTGCTCTGCACTGTGAGGGGAGCAAAACAGAGAGCGACAGAGGCACAGCGAGGCAGAGCGCGAGCATGAGAGAAGTACAGAGAGAAGACACGTGAGAGGTACAGAGCAAGCTGGTACAGGTTTTTCTCTGGATCTCGAGAAGAAAAGACCCAACAACAAATGGCTTAATAAAACAGCTGTTTCAACAGGACAGAATAAAAAGAGGAAAATAACAGCTCAAACGACCAACAAGGAAGAAGCTCTCCCTGTACAGGATCTGTGCAGTGTGCTGTGGGAAAATCCACCCAGGATCTGGGTGACAATGCACAGCATCTGAAGGGATGTGAGACTTTCTCACTATCTATATTCCTTTTATTAAAACAGCTACTTCATTAGGCCGTTAAGCCACTTGTTGGTGGGGCCTTTCTCATTGAGATGCAGTGAGAAGCTTGTACCGCCCCTCTCTCAGCTCCAACCCACCCACCCCCAGTGCAGAACAGTACCTCCCAAGTGTGGAGGGGAAAAAAAGAACAGTTCCAGCAAATAACACTTATAATGAGTTTCCTTAAAATTAAACAGCTCACAAATGAGCAATTTTCCTCAAAGAGACTTAGGACAGATTAGAAAAAAACAGACCTTGACAGTTTCATTTGGTAATAAGCCAAACCTCAGTTTGTTTCCTGTTCTGTTTACTGCTCAAAGATCAATGATCAGAATGATCTCAACAACCAAAACCAGATAATCTCCCATCCTGGAAATAAAGTACACCCTCATGCAATAGAAGTTCAACATACTGATTTGCACCATCTGCCAGTTTTATGGCTCACAGAAGGAGAAACGCTGAAGAACTTCAGAAAGTTGTGTGTTTTTCTAAGGGAAAGTTATGCCAAGGTCTCACTTATTCTGTAGATTGTTGGGTAGGGTTCGGTTTTAAAAGAAACAAAACCTTGGTTCTTAAACCAAGTTTCTGTCACTAATTAACAGCAACAAAAAACATCCTTACCATTTTATTCATACTACAATAGGAAGAGACAGTCACAATCCCTGCATTCCTGAAAGACTCCAGCACTTTTCCAAGAAAAATTTTGTGCTAAATTTGAGATATCTCACTTCCTCATATTTGTTTTTAAAAAGCTTCTGTAAACAAGTTTATCACAAACTTCAGTTATACAGTATTAGCCTACAAAATTATTCGTGCTTATTATTCGTGCTTATGCACGCTTTCCAAAACCCTGCAGGTGGCTTTGTTTCTGTATCACAAAGGAGGCATTTGTTCTCCTAGAACATCCAAAGACGACGTTCTGATGATGCATGCTTAATTTTGTTTCAAAGATACCACAGTTCCTACAGTCAAGTGCCAGGAAAAGAAATCTGTGCAGAAGCCATGGTGTGGGGGGGAAAGCATTACTACTGGCTCATGGTATACACTACTAGGCTGAAACAGTGACTCATCTCGTGCTTTCTAATTCTAGCCAGGTAGCGAACATCGTTAGTAGTAGTTTACCTGAAGATTTCTCTGCTTCTATCACTTTGACAGAGGCAATAAATGCTTCTGTTGCACTACCAAGAAGATATGAAAGCTGACACTGACATACTCAGTGATCACAAAGGAGAATAATTGGAAACCACCATCATTATACTTCCCAAAAGTAACAGGTAACACATTCAAAACACTGTTCATTTAATTCTGAATAGAGTCTAAAGTCTGTAACTTTCTTGGACTCAAGAACCTGGTGGCTTATACCAACAGAACATAAGAACCACAAATCCATCCAAATAAATTCCAACCTTCCTTCTGGCAAAACAGTTACTGGTTCCAGGAAAGCAGCATTGGCACAAGTTAGAGAACATGTCAGAGAGGAGGTCACTGCAGTCAAAGCCAATCTGGTGAAAGGTTCAGTATCCTCAATGTATCCTACATTCTGGCAGGAGTCTGAACGAGTGATACAATTACCGATCGCAAATCACAACACAAGGACATAGCTGAACCTGAACAGTTAAAGAAATTAAGAAAACAAAGCCATACCACACAAAACTATCCACTAAACAACTTCTAGCCCTCCACATCTCACCACTGGGCTGTAAAGAAAGGGTTAGCTCTAAACATACTCGTTCAGAACGCTTGAAAAAATGTCCTCAAGAGAGCTTCCCCAAAACTTCACTCCAACAGAATTTACACTACTCTTGGAGATTTCAGCTGTAAAATTCCACCCCAGCTTATGAAAAAATAGAATGCAATTGAATAGGGACAAGTGAAAGTTACTATGCCTAGCAAAAAATAATTAAATGCACGATTACAGAATGAAGAAAAAATCAGCTAGCCAGCAGTTTTTTTTAAAAGAGGCTCTCGTGAGTCAGAAGATAAACCTGATTCAATTTCCTGCTCAAAAGTGCAAACATCCCACTATGTATACGCACACATGGTATGTACAGACTGCAGAGCTGCTAAGGAATTCTGTTCCATTCAAAGACATCCGTAAGATTACTGTGCCTAGGTTTGGGTATCTCACCAAGAAACATGTGGACTGACTCGAGCAGGTCTTTTGAGAGGGGAGAGTAAGGGTTGGGTTTTTTTCAAAGCCCCTGAGGAAAATTTAAAAGGATTGGAGATATTCAGCTTAAGAAAATAAATGGTTGGAGAAGGACAGTACCTATATAAATGCTGTCTCCTCCTCCTTTTTTGAAGCAATCTCTTTGCCATGTTTATAAAGGACAGTAATGATTCCAATCAGCAAAGATGATACAAGCAAAAGGAAAAAAAAAAAAACTCATCAAGGACTGCATGCAACAGAAGAAATTTCCTGAGTAGACTGTTAAATCTCCATGTTGAAGATCTCCAAAAACAGGCTAATCAGTACTCTGCTCCTGCGTGGGAGTTATTGACCCTGACTTGAAGATGATCTCTTGGCATCACTTCCAACACTAATTCTGATGTGGAAAAACTCGACCTCTCCCCAGTCCTATTAGACCCCATTGCCTACGAAGGGAGAAAACTGAAAACACTAAACGGACTCCTGAACTTCAAACACACCAGTATGCCAGGCTGACAAAGCCTAATGACATGGAAGAGACAAATAAGACATCCAAACAAAACCAGAAAAAAAATCTCCTGAGAATAGTTAATACACTATATACAGCTCAAGAGCAAGAAATCTGTTCTAATTGAAAGGTACAAGATTTGGGGGAATCAATTCTGAAATGTATGAAACTGCCATCCAGTTCTGTCAGGCTTTCAACAAGAAAAATTAGCACAGACAACTCACTTTCAACATACCAGTCTTCAGTCTGAAAAAACACTTTAGCCAACAAAGGAGAGTGACCAGAAAAACTCTTGTTATAATGTAACACTGAAGGCAAGAATTTAGGAGAATTATGCATATAGAAAAGATGATTAAAAAAAGCATAATCACAAAACAGACACCTAAAGGAAAAAGTGCTTATAAATGAAAGCGTAAAACAATCAGTAAGATACAAATGTACATGATGGATTACATTCAGTGTTCATGGTCTTCTTCTACAGCTTCCAACTCTGACTAATTCAAAAGACAATATCCAAAAGACCTGATGCAATGTAGGAATAGCTACATGCGAGAAGCTGTTTATGGGAACTTCAGTTGGAGCTGGGTCTTTTTGTCTGTCAGCTGAAGAGATATAGACAGAAAAGAGAACTGCTAGATCAAGAAGACACTAAAGTTCTTTCTTAAGATGAAAACAAGTAGAAAAACAACTTATTTCCCCCTGCTTTTCACCAAACTACTTCCAAATAATAATTAAACTGAAAATATAAATAAATGAATTTAGGGGACTACTGAAGAACCACTTCTTAAAAATCAAATTGACTTTCTGTTGAGAAGTATTTCCTGAGATGTAATGCAAAGACAAATACCAGCATTTTCAGCAGGACTCAACAGGGAGATGATTTACTATAAAACCTTCATTCAACACAGACATTCAAAAACTAGACTTGTGAGAGAATTAGATTGCAAATTTCACCATCCAGGAATGCTTCACTCACTAGAAGGAACTCAAGCACTCAAACAGATCACACAGATTTTAACACCTACTCAATCAGACCATCTGGCAGGGAAGTACCTGCTTCACCACAACACCATGAACATTTCCACTTCTCGTAACATTTGTCTGAAATGCCACCTCACTTTCCTACTCGATATTTCTTCAAGAACTTCAGCGTCTAAAGCTCTCTAACTTGACAAGGGAGAACATCAATAGCAATGAAAGACAGAAAATTGACAATTCTCAATGATCTTTTAAAAAATACCCCCAGAAACATAAGTATGCATAATTTTCAAAAGTGCCCAAACAAACTATAAGCAGAGATTTGCACCTTTACGTTAGATTAAAAAAAGGAACATTTCAGATACGTCCATTTTTCCACCTCATTCCATACTCCGAAGCAAAGTTCAACAAAATTACCTGAATGTCAAACACAGCTAAGCAGCTAAACTAAGGAAACAATCCAAAACAAACCGAACAAAAGAAAAAAGTAGAATGTATGCTGTGGACCGTTTTCTTCAGTAATTTTTGATAGGACCGTAATTTAAAAAAAGAAATATGGTTAGGTGAAACCTGAGACTTAAAGACGGCAGTGATAACTGTAGCTCTGGAAATTTATGCATCCAACACAAACTGTATCTGATCCTCTTAAACACCAGATAACAGGCTTCAAAAATCATCAAAAGATGACCCTATAGCTGTAACCCTATTCAAAAACAATACCTGTCAGCCTACTGCATAGTTTTCTAATAAAAAATTTTGGATTATTTTGGAGGCTGCAAAAGCAGAATTTAATCTGTTTTATATTAATGACACAAGACAAAATGTTTAAAAATCCCGTATGATAACACACAAAGCACTCCTAAGAGAGATATTAAGTATAGCCTACCTGGGCCAAGGGGAAGAGAAGAAAGCAAAATACAAAGACATTAAAGTCCACCATGTTTCCTTAACAGAACTGGAACCAAGAATACACTTGCACATTTCCCCCCAGAGGTCAACTCCAGGTAACCCTTGCAGAGAGAAGCACCTGAACCTGGTACCCAGAGGTAACCTCCTTTTGAAGCGGGCTAAGAATAATTATTCCCAACTCACAAAGATGGATAATGTCAAATGAAGGTCTAAAACATCTTTACATAAAGCCACTCAAACCCTGAAACACCCATTCACACAGAGATTGCTTTTCAGTTATATCTTAGAGGCAGCTATGGGAAAAATTATATGATCTACCAATGAAAATAATATGTCAACAAGCAGGAACAGCAGAAAAAAAAAAGCAGCTATTCTGCATCCAAAACTTTCAGACATTAAAGTATCTCTTTGCCTACTCCCACCACCCAAGCAAGTAAACAGCAAAGAATATACTGCTCAGCTTATATTCTTGAAGAGTTTTCCAAAAACATCCAAGCATTTCCAGCACATGTAGGTTCCAAACCTTCATTTTCAGTTATGTCTTCTAGCTACTTGCTAGAAGGATTACCGTTATATACATCAGTGAATATAGCTATTCTACTTTCGACGCATATTTTCCTAACACCGTCAGACTGCAGGCACCATCCCATACGTGGTAGTAAATATAGAGGAGCTAAGACCTCAAAGTGATTTTGGAAGAAGCCTAAGAAAACTGCATTTAAGAAAAAATAATAATAATTAAAAAAATAAATCTTCACCTGCCTAGCAGGTAAGCAAGCAATTTTACTCACTCACGCAGAAAGATTAAAGGATGGTTATGATTCAAAACAAGAAAGATTATTACGCAAAACTTATTCCTTACATTGTTTTTCAAATGTACATTAAGACGTAGGATTAAAAAGTTATATTAATAGTTGAGCTTTTTTATTTGGTTTTTCTTTTAGTATTCCTGAATTTTATGCAGTACAGTTATTTATAAACATTTAAGATCAAGCCATTCTTTACAAATCTTCATATTTAGGCATAAGGTTAGGACTCTGAGGCTTCAGACTCTAGTATCGGACCCTGAAATCCAGGTGTCTAATGGACATTAGGTCCTAAATATTTATGATGGCTTTTTGACTTAATTTCTCAAAAGTGAGAAAAATTATACCAGAAGTAGTGACTGAAATATTTAAAAAGGAACAGAAATTGAAAGCTTCTGAAGACATTTAAACAATGAAAATAAAGAATTCTGAAGTTCATTCTAATCTGGCTGCAAAACAGAAAATTAAGATCCAAATAGAGGAGCAGCGGGTATAAATGAACGATAAGAATAATTCAACAGATAAAAAAAATACAAAATTAAGAGTTATCAAAGGACTATATTCAAAAGAGGAAACTTGAAGGCAGAGGGATACCTGGGACATACAGGACTGCAGAAGGGAAAAACCAAAATCCCAGTCATTTTAAAGGCATCAAGAAAAAAAGAAGTCACAGCAAAGCTATTTATAAATTACTAGATGGATATTACAACACTCTCAGAGAGGAAAAATTGCAGAGATATTTACTGAAAAAGCGTAATGATGTGCTTGTCTATTATAAGGAAGATGAAATATTCTCCAGTCAGTAACAGAGGTGGTGGTTATCTAGGCAGAAGAGACAAATACTCCCATGCACACAGAATAAATGCTCCCAACTCAACAGACCTGCATATCTTACACTCAAAGTCCCAAAACAGGTTTAGATAATAGCAAATGCTACAAGAATATAATTACCAAACACACTAACACTGGATGGGGAAGTACCATGCACACTCACAATAAGCCCTTTAACTTTTATCATTAATCTTAAAACGCTAGACAGACAGAATAGATTTGATCTAAGAAAGAAATGAATTAGTAGTACAATTCTGTAGAAAAAAAAACAACTTAGCAAGGTCTGTTTTTTTTTTTAAATGGGACTGCAGTTTGATCAGCAAAGTATAGGTAAAAACATTATGACATGGATATGCTATACAAACAGTTTTCAAAGACAATTAACCTTTCAGTTAGAGTTTCATTTTCACTAGGAAAAGCGTGCATTATTAAATAAAACTAAAATGGTTTAATAAGACATTTCCTCAAATGCAGTTATCAAAAGAGAACAATTTAGTAAATATGAATGTTTCCATTGGGAATCTGCAAACATAAATAATAGTTGCTAATACATGATGTTTTCATCCATACTAAAAAAGCAAATATAAAATCTCCACTGCTAAAAATCTTGGTAGGTAAGTGATCAATACAGGGCCTTAACAGACATGAGATTTTTCTACAATAAGCCTGACATTAACTGATGAAAATAACAGGTAAATCTGATTTGAATTTAACAACCGCTCATAGGAGGACTGTGTAATCAACATGACAGGATGAAAGGAGGAAACGTGTCAATTTAAATTCTTCTGGTAGAGATAAAATTCAACATAATATTGGTGGGAGTTCATTTGAAATGTGTGAACCATCCCATCAGCTTAGCCCATCTGAGAGGCTAAGCGCTTCCACCAGAGCTGCATTCAAGTGCAGGAGAAATAAATGAGACATTGGTGCATGGAGAAACTCAGCTGGATGCCAGCCAGAGCTGTTTCCACTGCCCCAGTGTGACACAGGGAGGTGGGGAGGTGTGGGGTGGTTTAGGGACTTCTGCTAAGTAGCAGATGCCCGGACTTGAGTTACGCTTCCCTCCTACCCGACCCCTTCCCCCAAAACGTCTCGTGTTCAGTTTGAAAAAGATTTAACAATCCTGCATGGATAGTCTGGCTCTCATGCTCAAGAAAGCATAATCCCAATTGCAAACAGCTGAACAGAACCAGCAGCCCTATCTGAAAGAAGATGCAACTGATCAATTGAATAAGGTATAAAAGCATTATCTTCTCTACCCTCTTGAATATCGCCAACTACAAGCAGGAGACTTTTTTCTGAAACATGGATCTCCACCACTGAAATAATTATATATAAGAATTACTTTTATTTGTTTTGGATTTAAGAAGATCTGTGCCTCTACAAGAATAAATTTACCAGTAAACTGAACATACCCAAGAGTTATTCCCATTTTAGAGATTAAAATCTACATTTAAGATGAGGAATGCTTCCTAGAATAGAATTAAACTGTACACAAATTCAATGGAATTTCCCAATTACTGTTTTGAAACTTAGATTCTAATATTCTGTAATATAATCCAAATATAGTCAATTCAAGCATTAAAAAAATTTTTTTAAGAAAAGTCTTACCTTTGGTGCACGCACACAATCTGTCTGTGCCCGAACAGTATATCACAGAGACAAACATATCTGGTTCCTCAGTGCCCTCTTTTTTAGGTGGCTCCACTTTGGCCAGAATTTCAAAGTTCGAAAGATCTAGTATTTTTACATATCCTCCCTGAGTAGTTATTACCAGGTGCCCAAGAGTAGAGATCTCAGATCTTCTCTCTCTCCCACTGCCATTTTTAGAAGTTAATTGTATTTCCTCTACAGGCTCCTCACAGTCATCCTCTCGATTATCCAATATATCTGGTGGGAGCAAAATCATTGAGGTAATTGTGTCTTGGGGGTCTTTGATATGCTGGATTTTTACCGGTTCCTCCTCTAGAGTAACTATTCTAGTGGCATAATTCATTTTATAAAGCACTAGGTATCCACCACTAACACTTCTCTGTTCAGGTTGAATTATTAAAGGAGTTGGTACATCTGCTGGTGACTCATGTTGGATTACATCAATACTCGTGCCATTCACTACAGCAAGACTTGATTCTAGTTCCCCCTTCCTTCTATTACATAGTGCCGAGTTTAATTTATTTAAATTATTCAAGGCCTCTACTTGATTTATTGCACTCAGAGATTCGACAGGACAAGTCCGCAGTCCTACTAACAAATGAACTCCATCTGCACAAGGAGTGATTGAATCTACACACAGGTTCTCCTCCTCTGCAAACTTTGGCAGACGCAGGCACTGAACCAAAGTCCCAGGCTTGGGAACCATAGAGCTCCACTTGTCCGAGTCCGGAGAAGTTAAGTTGGCTGCAGCATCTGCAAACTGCTGAATGTAAGTCACAGGGGGATCCTGTAACAGCAACTGTTCCTGACTGTCCAGCTCCATTTCAATGATCTGTGGAACTGTGAAACCATCATCATGTATACTTTTACTCATAATATTGTTCATCTGTGAAAAGAGTTTTCCTGCTTTTTCATCAGACTCCTTAATGCTGTATAGCAGCAATACAGGTAAAGTCCTCCTTACCAGAGGGGAATTCAGTTCTGAGTTAGTGCAGGATTCATTGTCAGTTGATCCCTGTTCCGAGACACTCTCACCTCGAGTCCTACTTAAGCCGTCCAGTGACCTCTGAGAGTTACTGCTAACAGGAGAGGTAGCAGGTGATTTGTATGTTAATAGACCTCCAGCTAATAAACAAGGAAAGGGAATGTTGTGTTGTTCTAGATGTTTTTCCTTCATCTTTTCACTCTTACAGTTGGCCAAACAGGGATTTGCCCCAAGTTCTTCTAGATCCTTAACCGTGTCTTCCAGAACATTTGCAACAATTTCCCACTGAAGTTTTTCAGGTTGCTGAAGAACGCTGAGAGCTGTTATATCAAGGCTGACTTCCATCGTTTCTTTTTGCGATGTATGCCCTTTAAAACAAAAATGTTTAATATAATACATGTTCAAAAAAGGAATCATATTGCATATATGATGGACTTATCCTCATAATTAAGCAAAAAGTCACTGCTCTGCAGTTTCAGTATGTTAAAACATTCCATATGTTCAAGATTTGAGAGTCGAGAAACCATAAAAGAGGCACTGAAATATTCCTTCCACATAGACTAATGGTTCTCCTAATTTTATAAACAAGAGTGAAAGTAAAGAGAACAGGACATTAGCCTTTGTAACAAGTCTCCCAGTTAACAGCACTATCTTTCTACCAATTACTCTACTTGGCTAGACCACCATACTAAACCAACTAAACTAATTAACACAATTCATGTTCTGCCATATATTATTCCCCTTCCTTCCTAGAGAATCCAGTACCATCAAATATCTGCAATTCTGCAGATTCATTCTCCCATCTTAGTTGAAAAACATGTCATTCCACTCTAAAACTTGATACTTCCCACCATGTAACACATCACCTAATAGAAAGAACTCCAAGCTATTACAAAACAAAACCCAGTAAAAACTTAGAAGAGATAGCCTGATCAAATTAAACAGTACTGCAAGAATAACAGTGAATCAGAAGAGTTCAACTAAGTAACATCAAGATTTAAAAGATCAGAAAGGACACAATACAAACCCAGATTAAGAGGTGACTTCAGCATAAATGCCAGAGTACCACCTTTGCTAATACTTTCATTGAAAAAAATCCTTTTGTATGCACATGCACGTCTTCTTTTTTCCCTCCACTTGCTGATCCTTATTCAAAGATGTAAACTGCATTATGGAAAATAAGCATGTAATCCTCCCTCCCATCAAGATTTCTGATTCAACCTCTAAGAAAATAATACATGAACGCTGTGCATAGCACTGTTCTGCTTCCACATGAAATCTTTATTGAGGAGGAGAAATACTCTATCAAAGTGCATACCCACAGGGAAATAATCAAGATACAGGAATCCTCTCCGGCAGTCCCCTGAACTTAAAGGGTTTTGTACAGCTGTAATTTGTTCCTGTTCTAAGTCAGTTCTTTTAACTTGGTTTGTGTGTTTTATTGACAGCAAGATAAGCAATGCTTGTTGTCAAATAAGACATTTATTAACCAACAAAGTAGGATTTTTCTTTTCTGCTCTCTGTAATCTCTCCACCACACAAGCAGCGACTTAAATATTGGCATTGCTTGCAAGGTCAATCTTTCTTCTTTTTTCTAATATAATGAGTATAATACCCTTTGCTTTTGACAGGGCTTTTTTTAAAAGCCTGAGAAGATAGTTGCCCTTCTGCCCTCTAAACTATCACATGGATCAGATATAACCTACCCGTCACAGATTCCGATCTGGAATGCTCTTCACTGTCTGAATCCTCCAGTAGGTCATCACTGAAAAAAAGTTATGCATGAATGACACCATGTACACTGTAGCTGCATTCTTATTTTCAATTAAATTGAAAAAATAATTCAGTAAAAAATACAATGTGCATTATAACCTGGCATTTCTTTTAGTAAGCATTGTACACCCATTGATGAGCTCGTCACAGACGCTAACAACATAAAGACTTTTTTTCCCTCCGTCACCAAACCAGTAGACAAGCTTTCTGTTTGCCTCTCTCTACTATTGTATTCCCAACAATTCAGGCATAAACGGAATTAAAATGAAAACCAGTTCTCAGGAGTCTTTCCAAGAAAAACAAAACCAAACAAAACCTCCAAAACCTTACTCAAAGTTCCTCAAGATAGTCTCTGAAAGGTGGAGCTGACAGACTGGTCTTCAATTCTACCAAGGCGATTTTGTAGCTAGTAAGGAAAGGGCGTATGAACAGTGTGTTGCTTTTAAAACCACTACCAGATGAATCATTTTTTCATAAAGGCAGATTCTGTTCAAGATACCCCTTCAACAGAAATATGCCCTTCAGTAGTTCTAAGAACATAGAAAGATTTTATGCATCTGGCTTTTCCAACATAAGAAACAATTTTCTATTACAGGCCCTTTACACACAGGAAGAACAGTAGTGCCTTTGCAGCTTCAGGTACAACTACTCACAGTACCAAGTCAGATCCCCAAATCTGAACAAACTGGATGCCTCCTCATGCCCAAGAAAGAGATCTTTTTTGGCTCAAACCTGATCAACTTTACTTCACAACAAGACAGCGACAATTCAATACTTTGATTCTCATCCAGCTTCCTCTTGAGTGGGAAAGTGATAGTAAATTTCATGTAGATTAAGTGAAGTGAAAGATGCTTAGTTCTTAGCAGTATGATTGTAACTATCCTTTAAGCAGCTCTTTAAATTTGCTTAATTCTGTAACTCTCAAGGAGTTTACAGCCCTAAAGCTATAGTGAAAGTCTAGGCCCCAGTGGCTGTTAGGCCCCACACTCTGATGTTGCCCACGTTTCTACATACCCTCTTCACAACAGCAAGCTTCATATTTGCTCTGCAGTACTACAGGAATCACACCAAGCTTAAAACCAAAGATTTACTTTCCTGTGCACGTAGCTCTACTGTTACTTTCCACGATGCTGAAGTTTAAGAAGAAACATTCAGAAAAATAGCAAGGCTCCCCAAACACCTTTTGCCCTGAGCTTTCCAACAATTATTCACTTTTTTGTTTGAGTTTTGGTAATATGAGAAAATAGTTTCCAGTGAGAGACTGTAAGAAGCATAAATGAAAGAATACTGCTTTTTCTTACATGACACTTTCTAAGCACTGGAATACCCTCCAGCTTATCTAAAAGCTTGCAACAGGACTTTCTAACTGTTTATGGAGCCCGTATGCATGTGTTAAAGGTACAAAATTAACGCAATTCCTAGCACACTCACATCATTTATTTTCAGAATGACATAACCAGAAACTACAGAGAAGCAATTGGAGAAAAGCATGTTCCAGAAGTCTGCTAGTAGTCTTTACTTTCAAAACCCAAACCACATAATCCGTAACTAAAATGAAAAGCTGTTCCAAAACTTCTGTTCCTTTCTCTTTTTTCTCTGCATCTGGAACATCAGCACAGGGCAGCAATAAGATTTGGTATCTCTCTGTTAGTGGAGTATAAAAACTGAAACAGCCGGAATAAAACGGAACTGGCTGTAAAGACAGAAATTTAGATTATTGTTTTTGAAGTGTTGAATTGTGTACAGATACACAGTGATTAAAAAAAATCATCTCCGTGAAAAAAAAATCTTACCAATCTTATGTTTCACAAAGCATGACTTAACTAAATGGCATTTGCCACTTAAACAGCAGCATTTCATATTTCTAATTTTGTAGATTGGCATACCTGTCTCCTTCTAATTTTGGTATATCTGAGCAGCTGGATGAATCTTCTAGCCATGCTAATGTTGGTCTCCTTGAGTCAACCCCTGAGCTCTGTTCTCCTGATAACATAAGCTGCTGCACAATAGCTGGATCATATGCATTGATCTCAAATTTTAAGTGGACCTGAGAAGTAACAACAAAAAACAGAAGAGGTCTTTGGTTTAAATCAAGATGTGCTTAATCAGTAAATAGTTAATGAACACTGGTTGTTTATATTGTATACCTTCATAAGTTTGGAGACATCCCATATGCAGATCTTTC
>VYZM01015664.1:55942-76955 GCA_013398915.1 Dromas ardeola
CTGCATTTAGGTAAGATGCAGACTCTAGACCAATAAAACTGCTTCAGAGTTGTTTTTTTTAACATGACAACTGCGGCAAAAAATTGGATTTATTAGTTGAACAGACATGAATATGCATATTTAAAAATACTCCAAAGTGATATTTTAGGCTTAACTGAACACACGGTACAATATCCCCCAACATTCATCCCTTGCTGCATACTATAATGCTTAAAAATTAGAAACTATTAAGTCACAAAATACGAACTCCTCTGCAACTCAATATCTGCAAAGAAAAGCAGCTCCTCTCTTTTCCACCTTCACTCAGTGTCTGTTCCTCATCTGAAATAGTACATATGAAACAACTATCAGCTTTTCTTTTTCCTTGACAGTTTGTTCTCCAGTATCATCCCAAGAACTAGGGCTGCTAGATGGAAAAGTGCCTCACTTCTTGTTTCTGCCCTCAGTTTCAGGAGATTATTGCTGTCTTACAAGAGAATGGATACATTAATCATTTCCTACCAAGGAAGTAAACTATTCTTGCAACACCCACGTAAGGGCTGTCTTAACTTGACGTTATCACACAATCACAGAATGACAGGGGTTGGAAGGGACCTTTGGAGATCATTTAGTCCAACTTCCCTGCCAATTATACCATCTTAAGAGACAGATCTTGGAGAGCTCTAATCAAAAATACAACATGGCAAGGTACAGGTGGGCATGGAGGCTTGGGGAGGGGAAGGAAGAGATGAATGAAATAAATTTTATTAAATTATTTGAGCTGTAAGAAATGATAATACGCTTGCACAATAACATTTGTATAAAAACTTTCAAGAAGGAAATAATTTATAGATTTATAAAATTTAGCAGTATTCTAACTAGTCTTGGCTTATGGAAGTTAAAATAATGGGTTGCTCACTTGTGTACACAATATCACTTGGATCAGAAAGAGATGAAGCAACAGTCTGAGGTAAAATTTTCTCTGACCCCAAACACATAACAGGTGACTAGAGAGTTCAGAAGTAGTATATACATACTCTGCAAAGGTACCAACTTCCTAAACCTCTAAACCACAAAACATGGGCATAAATCTTTCTTGTATGAAGGAACTGATCTCATGATGCAGCACAGTATGTACTCTGTCTTTGGTAAACAAATGAGTGCTCTCTCTGTATTGACAAGAGCCGTACATAGGCTCTTAAAGCTATGCAGTTTCTGAACATCTCATCATTGCAGTAAGGTTTCGGTAATCGTTTGAGTAAAGCCAGTAACTTCAGTAACAAGTCATACACATCTGACTGTTCCAATAAAACCCATCATCAAACACGACAAAGAGTAAAGCCTAGATGAACATATCACAGTAATGAGTTACAGTACCACCTAGGGACCTATATTAGGGCTGCAATTATCACCTTTCTGAAAGTAAATTTTGGGATTAAGAGCAAAGTGAATTCAATTTGCCTGGCATTAAAGTCAAAATCCAAACAAAGCAGTCTTGTGGCACCCATTAAGGTTTCTCTAAGTTTGGTAATATGTACTGTGTATTGTGCATTAAACAGTTAATTAGCTGTATGTGTAAGAACAAGAAAGTACAGAATAGGACTAATTCCTTTGGCAAATAAATTAAAGCCATCTAAGAGTTTATTCTGATACAACTAAGGCGTCAAATTCATCACTTATTTTGTCTTAATATACCTGTCCACAGATCGACCAGGTCCCACACCAAGTTCTGGTCGTGCGCTGGGTAAGAGGTAAGATAACCTATCCATCACAGAGGATGCTACAGGTAAGGCAGCAATATTTTGATTTATCTTCTTGAGTTCATTTACAATGGCACTGGCGACAGACTTCAAAACATGATGAGGAAGGTGGAACATAACCGTTGCCCACTAAATTAAGAAAAAAAAGTGCCTAGTTTATATCTTAAATTTTAACATCTAAACAGCAAATAGATCACAAAAGTGTTAAAAGCAAAAACACATATTGCACCCTCTCTTGATTTCAAGAGGTAATACAAGAACAGACACACAAAAGCAACATGGACATAATGGAAGGAAAGTCAGTAACTTCAGATTTTAAGATCAGTTGGGTTTATTATTTGGGTTTACCAGCAAGAAACTAACCTTATTTGTTCTCTTAACAAGCGAAACTTCACACAGAGGAACTAAGGAACACGTAATACCTTCCATCCTCTTCAAAACAAATCCACCACACTAAGTCAAGCGTTTTGTATGCTTCAATAATGGTAGCCAAGCAAATTAGACTTGGGAATCCACGTTAGACAGTACAAACACGAAGTCTTACCTTTGCAACTTTATGATTTGCTGCTGTTTCATGTGAGGTATTTTTTAAACCATCCTTCAGTTGTGTGATGAATAAGTCATATCCCTCTGTGCTAGAAACATCTACTTTTTCTATGCAAGCAGATAACAGCTGCTGAGCCTAAAATGCAGATGTGCAAGAAAAGTTTGCATGCATGTTGAATAACTACAGACAAAAATTATACCTGTTTCATTACTCAGGGAAGCGTAATTTGTCATATCCTACTTTATCATATATTGTATCAGCATAATTCCCATAAAAGACACAGAGCTGAGTAAGCAGTTCCAATTTCTACTTTGTAGGCCAATCTATGGATAAACTTCAGCAATAGTGACAGTATTACCACAAGTTTCCTCAAGGGCAACATTACCAAATATTAAACAAATCAGTCATATAAACAATTAGAACATCTATTAAGGAGACATTTTATTGCCCAACACTTTCCATTCAAAAGGATTCCTTCAGCTTTAGGGACAAAAGTAAGAGCAAGAACAAAGTCTTCACGTTTTTCTGAGTAGCTTTGTATCTTAAAAAAGGTGGATGATAATGAGGAAAACAGTGTTCCAACAAAATTTGAGATAAATTACTTACAATGCTAGTATAATGAAACTGAAAAATGAGGCAGAAAAAAAAAACAGGCTAGTTTAGAAACTAGAAATTCTTAAAACTCAGAAATAATGCATCTAGAAAAGAACACTATAAATATCCATTTACAGATGTTTTTTCTTCCAAGTCTCATCTGTTTCTAGCTTGTCCCTCTGTCTACTAACTTCATGTTGACAGGTAAGATCTAAAGGTACTCTTTATGTGCATAGCACAGAGTATTTTATCTGTTGTTAGGTGGGCTAACATCTGAAAAATGCTATATGAAATCTTTTAAGTGGCAAACACAGGTAAATGTTTCCCAAGGGCAACGGCCAGCCAGCCCTTTGAACAGCCACAAACTGCTCCAAGCAAAATAAGCCAAATGGCCACTTGGTTACATCACTGTGGAGTTCAGGGGAAGACAGACAGAAATAAGGCAAATCAGTCCCCTAGCTAAGCCTGTATCTGTTTTTCAGATTTCAATAAAAAGACAACTACGATTCTTGTGGCATCTCATTCTTCCCAAGTCTCTTGCAGATGACAGAAGAAAAACAGATAGATGGTGGAGGTTCGTAAATTTCATAAATTTACAGTGTTCTGTGGGAAAGTAAAAACAGCATAGAGGCTGTATCATAACTTGTCAATGCTGCCGATTAGAAATGCATAAAGACGTAAAGCACTACCAGCAGATCAATCATGTAAGAGACTACTTAATTTAAGTGCAAAAATTTGCAGGAAAGTTCCATAGACTAACAAAAAAATCAAGGCTCTTGCTTGGATAAAGGTTCTTGATCTTCCTATGATGAAAGAGGAGGACTGATGCATTTGCTTAATATCTACTAAAATTTTCTGAGGCCTGCGTACCTCCTCTTTAAAGTTAAAAGTAAGAACTGAAGACTGCTGATGTTTGTCCTTACACCTCACTGATTTGGCCATGAGCTCCCCAAATCTGTTCCTACTGAACTATAATATTTTCCAATTTTTTTTCTACAGAAGGACCTTTACAGAGAAGTGCTCTATTTTAACCTTGAAATAAGGGTCTGTAAACTCTTTAGAAACAAAGAATCTTTAGCTAAAACTGACAGAAACTTATGGTTTGTATTGAACCATGTGAGACTGCAAACCAGTAACAGCAAAACTTATGAAAGGAAATGCTGACCTCTGTCAGTCTCTTAGCACTCAGCTACACATACCAAGGTTTTGTAGTTACCCACAAAAGGTATAAAAATGATGCCAGTGGCAGCAAGCCTCAGGGACCTGGAAAGCTCTCTTTGGAGACCTCTGTGAAGCAACATTTTATTCCTGTTACTCCAGCTCAAGACAAGTAGTTAAAAACCCCACATACAACACACATTCTTGGTTCATAATAAGCACCTATTAGTCAATACTCCAAGAGTACTTAAATATTTTAAATCAATGCTCAGGAAAGTTTTTGTTGGTGGTGCATAATTCAATATAAATTTATTTCCCACAGAGATGAGTAGGAAATGCTCTTTTCTCAGAGTACTTTAAAGATTCAGAATCTGGATCTCATAGTCCAGTTTTGTTTTTTCGACTGTAAGCACTATTCTAAATATTACTATTGGCAGATGCTCTATGCTTTTCCCAAAAAAAGAATTAGTCTCACTTGCAACTAAAATTATTGCACAGATTTACTTCCCAGGTCTTACTTCATGACCACTACAAAGGTGAAAGCTACTTTCCTCATCACCAAGTGCCTTAGAATAGAAGCAATTGTTAGCTATCTTGCATTAGGCAACACTTGAAAACATGAACGTACATGCTACCTCACCTAATAAATGCTATGTTAGCTGAAGGTAAACCAATGCAACAAAATCCTAAGCATTACACTCCAAGCAAAAAGGTACACATTAGATTCCCTTAAAGTGATAGTAAATGCTTGGTTGTACTGTCTCAAACCAGGAGGAATAGCGTCACAGCTGAGATAGTCCAAACATAAAAAGGAAGTCAGGATGGCAGAGAAAAAAAAGTCTTTCATTAGGCCAACTGACCTATCTAGAGAAGTTAAGATTCCAGCATTAATTTTTCACACACAGCAACACCATATTAGCTGATTTTAATTGTCTTTTTTCCCCTGAAAGCCTAAAACAGAAAAATTCAAGGATGCCTAGCAGCCCAGATGGATTCTGGAAGTGCACGTAGATTCCATACATAAGCACTGATAAAGCTCTGGAAATGAGTCCTTATTTCTGATCACTACAAAGTTCTTTCATCTGAAATAATGCGCTCTTGATGATGCAATCTCTTATTTGTTCGAGATATGGGTAACTGCAAAAAGCTATTGCCCTATGACAGCTAGGAACTAAGAAACTTTTCCATGACATGCTCTTAATATTGCACTAGAAATTCAGGGTCAAACGTCTGGTTTCAGTATTTCTGACAGAGTTATTTACATACCCTTTTTTTTATTTTCCTCTCCGTATCTTACCTCTGTAACTGGCAATTCAAGCTGAACCACGTCATCTTGTTTTGAAACAGGCGTTTGCAGAGCTGTGTCTAACAGTAAGATGCCATTGAGATCTTTCCTACATCCTACTGCATAATCATCCACAAAGATCACTTTATCCACAGCAGAAATATACTGACATTTCACCCGTCCACCTGGTTTAGCTATAAAGGGAAAGACAAAAAGCAAGATCCAATTAGAAATGAGCTTTGACAAAAGACCTTTAATATCTGTTCGGGAAAGTAATGTAACACTTCAGCAAAATCTTCACCTCTTGACATGATCAAAAACTAGCATTTTAGCTGCTACAACTTCCATCAAACTTTTCTATTTCCTACGTAAAAAAACCAAACGAACAAAATCTATACATCCCACCAACAATTACAACCACTTTATTCCTATAACGGAAGCCATCATTCAAGTCCCACTCCTACTAGGAGGCCTAAACTAGAGTTTTCAAGCCTAATATAGATGCCTGATGTACCTGATGTTAGCTGACAACCAAGAATAAGAATGAAATTGTACAAATCAGCATGAAAACTAAGACAAAATTGCTAAACTACCATTAAGGCTGATTAACTCCATTTCATCAAGCAAAATAATACCCAAACTTCTGAAAACCAAGTACAGCATTTAACACATGCCAATGCTACACATGTTCCTTGAGACACTAGGGTAGCTTTTTTCTGCTCAGCGCAGCACACGTGATGACAGTAACAGGTTAGAGAAGTTTGGTGGGAGTGGAAGAAGACCGTCAGCAGATAAATAAGGAAAGGCTGTGGCAACGGCTATTATCCCCAGGAATGTTCAATGTAACTTGACATTATTACATGTCTAAGGCTGGATGGATTGTAAAACTAAAATCCATGTAATATGCTACTTTGTGTAGAAGGCAAATTGCTTTAATTCACGAAAAGTGTACGCTGCTGCTACAGAAGCAGACTGTACGTATATCGACACGTTGTCCAAAGGGCAAAGCTGAAATCGCTGGATCATCAACATAGATCTCTTCTTGTTGCACAAGAACAGGAGTTTCATTAAATTTTGAATTAATCAAGTCCCATCCCTGTTCTCCTCTTTCCTCAGATGCTGGATACTGTTTCTGTTATGAATAATTAAAAAATCACCATTTAGGTAGCTGGCATACAGATAAAGCATCCAGATAAAGACAGCTACATAATTCTGTCATCTTCACACTTAGATATAGTTAAGTGGAAATTAAAACTTCTCCAAATATAGGGCACATCAATCCGACCACATTGCATTTGTGGTATCCTCTCTTGAAAACAGAAGTCAAGAATAGTTGCCAGCTGCCCTTCTCAACAAAATTTTGGAAACAATGACTCATATACTCTCAAAATATAGGGCATATGCCTTTGCCTGCATGAAGTATACTGCAATTGTAATCATTACTACAACAGTCAGAAACACTTCAAGAGCCCTGAAATCACTTGATAGTTGAGAAGTTGTTAGTCCTAGCTCAACAAAAAAGGGTCCTCTGAATGGCAAATCAACTAGGTTCAAACTGTACTTTTGCCAATACACTGGAGTTCCTCACACAAGAATTTCTACAGACAACACAGCTGCAGGCGAGGAAGTAAGTCATTCTACAGAAAAATAACAGTTTCGACAAAAACTCAAATACAAGTTTTAACATCTTTTAAAGTACTAGTGTCAACAATGTACTGGAAACTACTATGTAAATAAACTGAAAGGTATCTGATGCCCTAAACTAGAAACCTCAATAGATTCACATGGTGTTTGCAGCCTATTCAGTGTGATCCAAGTGATGGTTCACTACAGGATACTTTCTTTAACCCATCACTTCTCTCCTCCTCCCCAGAGAAAATGGGAAAAGCAGCTCATCTTTTCTGGCAGTGCCAACAGCAGGAACACCTTATTTTGCACTTTCCTTATTTCCTGTCAAGCACAGGAGTCTGCTTATGTCCTACGACTAGGAGTTCAGCAGCCTGTAGGTGCCCCAGCCCTTGTGGCTTTCCAAGTCAGACCATTCTTATTTTATGAATTCTGTAGTGAAGTTAGTGAAATCTCACGTCTAAACCACCAAACGGCTAACAAATATCCTCTGTGTAAGTAGTCCCAATTTTTAGAAGCCAGTGAAGATTTTTAATGAGGTAGATAACATGCCTAATCAATACAATATTTCTGCTCCATTAAGAAACAAAACAAAAAGTTGTAACTACGGCACAAGAAATACATTGCCTAACAGCTGTGATTCTCACTCTGCTACTTAATATTGTGGTTGGTTAGACTGACAGAAAAACTTTGGCCAAACTGTCTCTAGAAAGTTATTTACAGTTCATGGTAGTATTTTATTCGAAGCACACAAAACCAAAACAATCTCCCTTAGCCTAAGTCAACAGAGCTTCAAGGAAATGATTCCATTGATATTTAGTGTCTTTCTAACACCCGGGAAACACACTCTGCAACTGACTGGTTTACCATTTGAATAGCCTCTGAACTGTTGACAAGCTATTTTGCAAACTTAGGAGTTTAATTTTGAAGTTCAGAAAATGCATTTCAAGATCGTTCTACTACTAGTCACAAACTATATCATAGTTCACATATGGCTGGCCATATGATAAAATGGTAGGTTGAGAACCAGGAAACTAATGAATTTAGAAGTCACCACTATAGAAGTCACCACTGTAGAAGACATGCCTAGAAAAGTTTAATCATCCTCAAAGCATTGGCAAAAGGGTCCTTTCTAACATGTTTTACATGTTCTAATGTTTTACAATATGCCAAAGGACTCCGACCAATATCTTTTGACAAACCTTCTGGTGGCGCTACAACGTTATGTCCTGCCTGTCCAGCCTGGCTAAGTTTACTAGCAATAATTTGTGATCTGCATCTTCACAAATCACAATTCAAAACTCGCACATAAACTCACTGACTGACTTAAGCCAGATCATCAAAAGCCAATTGTTATTCGCATTTTAGCCCTAATTCCATCAGCTGTAATTTATTTTGGGTGGTGGAAGGAGAAATAGTCATTCAAAGTTTTACACGATTTTGCTTTTCTGTCTTGGCAAAAGTAGATCACAGCTTCCCCCAGTATCTCTGGCTTATCTGTCTAGGATTAAAAACATAATAACTCACAAAGAACTCACAAATAACTCACATCAAGCCTTTTGTCAGTTTCTATAAGGAAACCTGGCAGGCTGCTAGCATGCTAGAAGTGCAAGCCCAAAAGCATATTATTTTATGGGATGTCATCTATAACAACCTTAGAACTAGCAACCTGAAAACTTAAAAAAAAATCCAATAAACATTAGATTGCAGAAAAGAGGATTTTGAGAAAAGTAGCATCCTCCCTCTGCCGCCTTTCTTTCAAACAATGCAGAACAGAGATCAGCAATTTCCTGTGATCAAAATCTGACCTACAAAAAAGATTACAGAAAACAAACTTGTTTGGAGAATGCATAACTGTCTAAGAAGCATCTATTGTGCCCCCTTGTCTGCAGTCATTAAGATGAACCAAACTAATTTGAGAATTAGCCTTACATTTCAAGAAGTAGAAGAATGAAAAAGCTTGTCTCCATTTCTCCACTATAGATAGCTTTAGCCTGAAAGTTTTAGAGCTTAAGAGAAAGTGGCTGTCACCAGAATGTGCACGGCCACCATCACGAAGAGATGTAGGTTAATGTTGATAGTAACACCTTTGATCTTTTCTAATATTGAAAAAAAAAAGTTAATTAACCTTGATAACTGCTAGCCAGGAATGGCACTAGAACATATCACAAAGTCCGTAATTCTCTTGACAAAAAGCTCCCAATGCACAGCATGCAAAAACCCAAATAATTTCTAAATTACAGTAAACTAACACTTTTATCTGCGGCTACAAAATGAGATTGGTAAACACATGCATCATAGCACTACTACCATAATGCTAAGACCCAAGACCAATCAAATATCTAAAGGAACATCCATAACTTCGATCTATGACTGCAACTAGGTCTTTAGATTAAGATTTAAAGTAACATTTTTTGAGAAATAGGAATCCCATCAGCTCAGCAAAACATACAAATCATGTGCACTGATATCAGTTTTTGCACTTCCAATTTAAACTAGAATATCCAAACAATATCTCAGTACTCATTTCAAAATAATACAACCATGGAAAGCTAAATAGATTAAGTTTCAGGTGATCAAAAGCCCTACCTATCCTACTAACTTTGTATCATTAGGTTTGAACATCAAGCCATTTAAAGGTAAGAGAATCCAAAACCCCAAGAGAAGGGAATGGTACAACGGCAGAAGTCCTTAGAATTTGCTGTTAGAATTAAAAGTAAAATTTTAATTTTCCTCTTTCTATTGTGAAGTGTGGGTGTAAAGCTTCAAATTTAGGAGATACTATCACTCATGGTAATATGCTGTGTGAAATTCCCCTTCCAGAAGCCAGGTTAGCAGGCAGCAAAACTATCCTTTCTATCAGAGACAAAAATGCTTCTTGCCAGAACACTGCTCAGCTACTTCTCGCACATTTTTCACAGGTACCTGGAATCAAAAAACCATACATATCAGTTCTCCTCATTTGTTGTGAGGCAGGTGCCTTTCCTATTGCTACCATTTGACATAATCATAAAACCAAATGAAAAATCCAGTTAGCAAGTATAACACATTGTATGCTACCTAAGTAAGACAAGTTTGCCAATGAAAGCGTATCAGAACACTTGCAGTTTGAGGAAGTTCTACAATACAAATAAAAACCAAAATGGTCTTAAAGTTTAACTTGCTGTCTTAACTTGCTCTATTTGCAGGAAACTATTTTGAACTAATAATACTCCATAAAATCACAACTACAGATCAGTTGCAAAGGGTAACATTTTCACACAAAAAAGGACAAAAAGCAAACCCCTGCAAGTCTGGTTTAAAAAGGAGAAAGTTGTCTCTAAACGGTTTTACACCAGTGGCTCCCAAAGGAAACAGAGACATAGTGTTTACAAACATTTGGGAACACAATAATGAGAAGATGGTGTCAAGGTTTAGGCTGGGATGGCCACTAAATGAACAACAGATGCTCTCTATTAACCCCTCTCCCATCCCAGAAGGGGAAGGGAAAGAGAATAAGGGAGAGAGACTTATGGGTCAGGAAAAAACCTAAAACAGCTTTAATGAAATACTAACAGTAAAAAGAAAAGATAATAATATTAATAAGAAAATAATGAAATATAGACAAATATATACAAAAACTATATGGAGCTCCCAGGACTACGATCCTGTCACCGGCCAGCACTAGCACTGGACTCAGCAGCAGATGGGAAATGGATTCAAGAACTGGATTCAAGAACACACAGACTGGGATTAAAGGCACAATAACGGACACAGTCCTCCTCGGATGCCGGCCACTAAAGAAGAACGAGGATTGATCCCTTAGCTTTATACTGAGCATGACGCAGAATGGAATACCCCGTTGGTCAGTTTTGGGTCACCCGTCCTGTCCGCCCCTCCCCACAAGTGCAACCCCTCTATGCCTTTCCACTTCCGACTCTCCAAGGTGGCCCATAACAAAGTTAGCTGACCTTGGTTGGTATAGGAGTAGGTATAAGCAAGAGCCTCTCTGCATACCATCCCTTGCTATTAACTATAAACATAAGAGGTTATAACTGCTTGAAGCAGACACTGTCTCAAAACCAGACAGTTTTTCAGAAAAAACAGACAGGAATTAACACCGTTAATTTCAAAGAGTGCAGTCAGTTAGAAGAGACTTAACTGAAAAGTAAAATAACTGAAAAGGAAAATTGGTTTTGTTCTGTCTCAAACCTGCAGAGATGGCTAAGGCATGGCCAAACCAGGCCGTGACTGCTCATCATTACTGAATTTATCAGCTATAGATTCTCTCTTGTTACTCCTCTTCTCCTCCTCACCTACATCTTCAGAAGAAACTTCAGCAGTACAGTTTTATCTTCCAGATTCAGGCCCAGCCCCTTACTTGCTCTAAACATCACCTCAGCAAAGCACTCTGCTGCCACCATGAAGACACTCCATGGGTCCCTCCTCTCCCAAAACAAAAGCATTTTCAGCATCCTTGAGGAAAGGATGGAAAGGAATCTACTGGATGAAAACAAGTTCAAGTTGCTATTTTAGACGAATGATGTAGATGGACTTAAACCAGCTACACAAAAGCCAACACTTTCTCTTCTAGATTTCATTATATACACACACCTCCATCTGCAACATCACCTGGAAGAAAAGTCCAAAGAGACTGAATAAAGTAAAAACACGTTCAGAGCTGAAATGGGGAAAAAAATACCTAAGAATCTTCTCCAAACAGCAAAAATGCTAAACGAGGCAGAAACGCCCAGCTTAACATCCCAAAGTGCCCTCAAACTCTCTTACTTGCCAAAACTGGATTTAGTTAATCAAGAACAAGACATGTGATCCACCGTTTAACTTTTCTTTTAGCAACAAACAGGACAGAATTGTTTCAGTATCAGTTTTGTTATATGACAGCTGGTTTTAATAATCCTTATTAGAGTAGGAAGATGCGTTATCTGGGCCAAAGCACTGGAGACTGCTGCATGAATATTAACTAGATGCGTCTGATCAAGCAACTACTAACAGAAGTTAACATTAACACTTAAAAAGGTTTCAGAACATAAACAAAAATCCACTGAGATCACGGCAGTTCATATCTCACTAGCTTTGCAGGCATAGGGTCCTCTTCCACTCTACAGACTTAAACCAAGATGGAATCAGCAGGATGACACCGGTGAGCTCTTCGTGCCCACGCTCTTTATGTTGTTTCTGATCTCCATGTATCCAACATTACTGCTGCCTCGTACGCCATACAGAATGCAATTGCTCACAGAGCTTTATACCGTTATCCCCAAGAACAAATTATGAAAGATTTCACAAGGTATTCTACAATCCTTCCTGCAAACTCAGGTAGATTGTGAAAATTTAAGTTCCTATAATTCTCCTGCAAACACCTCACAGGACAGCATCTTCTTCAAAATTTTTCTCAAAATGAAAACTATGTTTAAAAATTTTCAGGAAAAGTTGTCTTTCACAACTTGCAGACAGACAGATTACACAGCATCCACCTAGAACCAGAGACAGGCAAGGAATACTTCACAGCTCAGTAACAGGAAGTTCCCGTTCTTCAAGAGCAATTCCCATCGCAGCATTTCACAAGAAAGAACCTTTGCCAGATTAAATTCTACCACCAGTTCCTCTTTTTGTCACTGAAGCGGCTAGAGCATCTGAGTTCACCCATGATGGATCCCGCAATCTCTGTAACAGGAGAAAAAAAATCTCCAGTCATGGCACTTTTTAAACTCCAAGACTGTTTGGCAGGAAATGATTTAGCTTCCCCCACCCCAAGCCCCAGTATTGTAAGAAGCCTTCAAAATATCAAGCTGGGAGAAGCAGCAAGTTCTCAAAAGCCAACAGGTGGGCTACAAGGCAAGTGAAAAACTGGCTAGACTGTCATGTGCAAAGTTAGTAGGTTAATGATGCAACACCCACCTGGCAGCCAGTTATGAGTGGCATTCAGCAAAGCCTGATAAGGTTTACTGTCATCTTCAATGGCGTGGATGATGGGACAGACATCACCTTTAGCAAGACTGGATTACAACAACGGGAGGTGACTGCAGGCAACTGATGCATTAAATGGCTGAGCTGCCTTTGCAAGGATCTCAAAAAGCCAGAGAAATGGCTTGACACAAACCTCCTGAAGTTCAACAGACAAATGCGAGGTCTTACACCCGGTATGAAATATAACAGTTGTGGACGAACTGTCTAGGTGGCAACCCTACGGAAAGAACCTGGGGATGCTGATGGACAGGCTGAACAACGGGCAGCAATGCATCCTTGCAGCGACAAACTGTTACCACACAGGGGATTAGGGGAAAATACTAGTCTTGTCTACTCCGCAATTTCCAGCCCACACCCAGAATACCACGTCCAGCTTCGGTCCTTCATGTGAGATACCAGAACATATGTGAGAGTCCCATGAAGGAGTACTAAGACAGTTAGAGGGCTGGAGCATATAACACGTGAAGAAAGATTAAGATAACTGGTCTCGTTTAGTGTGCGGAAAAAACACTTTAGGAGGAAATCTAACAGCAGTCTTCCATTACATTCTCCTAATAACTGCTTCTACATAGGAAACCTAAAGTAGAACAGACTACATCCATTCATGTTTAAGTTATATTTAAAAGTGAAACTATTCTTTAGCATGCCTTTTCAAGAAGCTGGCAAAATTGAAAGACCTCGTATGTTACCTATTTGCAGCATAGGAGTATCTGAACCTGGTAGTTGTATAAGTTTAACTTTAGTTCCGTCACTCAAAGCGGATATTCAAAAAAGCTAACAAGCCTTGTAAGGCTGGTCCTCCACAGAGCCCGGAATTACCAATTAATGGCATTTTGACAGCCTGGCATTCCCTTCTATAGGTAATGGGAAGCAGGGTCCCCCAGAAGACTTCTCCTTTTCTCTGTATTGAATGGAGAGGGAACCTAAGATTATTTGTTGAAAAATCCTAATCTTCTTAATTTTCACCTAACAAAGCTATAGAAAACTGAACAGAAAAAATCCACTATTAAAAAAAGTCTAGAGCAGTGTCATATGCCATCATTTACATCACGATATGAATCTCAGATCCCGTAGAAGACAGATCAACTAAGTCTATCACCATATTTCTCCACAATAACCACAGTACCTTCTCGCTCTCCATTAAAACATTCCCTATCTTCCCAGTTTTCACTGCCATCTGCCCAGCTTCCTACTTCCCTAACCCTTTCCCCATTGTCATCCAGCCACTCCATCATAGTTCTCGGTCCCGTCCCTCACCCTCACAGCTCTTCTTTTCCATAAGGAGTTTTTCATGATAGAGTCTCTGTAGGCTGTTGCCCAGTAAACAGAGTTTATCAAACTCTTCCCCTACAGCTGCCAAATGCTCGGATGAGATCCTGATTGCTTCACACTCAGTCACATCAGGGAAGTGTAGCGGGTCAGTTTTCCCTCCATGAACTGTACAGAGGAATGAAGAACTGCCGACAGACTGTATGCTATGCAAGCCTTCGTGAACCAGCACTTGAGAACAGATACGTGTTTTCACTAGGCTGCTAATTTTCAAAACTACTTAACTGATGAGCAAATTCCCCCAAGTTACACATTAAAAAAATTATCAGTACTCACCGAACAGCCCTAGCAAATACCTCCAGAAAATTTTAAACATAATGGTGTTTACATTTATCTGACAGCTACGCTATTATTTCCATAACTTTACACTTCTAATCCAGGCTGTAAAACAAAAGCTGTTTTTTCTCCCCTACTTCTCAGGCATCATCCTTATCTGTGGAGTGCTCTTTCCCCTAACATTACATGCAAATCTTCAAAATAAATGTTTTGCATATAGCAGACTTCCTGTCTACTTTTTGACTAGCAGTGTGCACTAGGTCCTTACCAAATCTTGATACTCTTCCCAAAGACAAGGTAGCAAAGGAATTGAGCCAATACACAATCTAATATTTGACTCCCCAGAAACCAAAGGAAGCTGCAAGTGTTGGTATCCACGTGTACTTCACAAATGGAAGAGCTGCGGGTGATAGCTGTTCTTTCTTGAGCTGTTCGGTCAGTGATAAGCACTCATCTGGTGACTGCAAGCAGTCATTGCAATTAAAAGAGCATTAACTATTTAAAGGACAGCTTTCTAACAGCAGAAGGCAATACTGTGGCATCACTTAAGAGCCATCAGGAAAGCGAAATGATCCACATGTAAATTTTTTGCTTAAAAATAAAAAAAATGGTGAGCAGCTACTGATGCCACTGAAATAGGCAACGTGCAACAAGCTATCTCATAACATGACCTAGGACAGACTGATCAAAAGTTGTCCAAGAGTCCACATGGTTGTAAGTCGTATCTCCATCTTCAAGACGGCCCAAGAAGCATTTTTGAAAGACGTCATACTGTTCAGGGAGAATTAAAGAATCCTCCTAACAGCAAGGATGGACAGCTTTGTTTCCTCATTTGAAAGTAACTTGGAAAGAAAATCTGAAATAACAGATCAACACCATAGCAAAAAATCAGACATAATTGTTATTAAAAACTTGAGAGAAACAATTAAAGTGAATCTTCAGTCTAGGACAGATTTTTCTTATACTCTGTCTTATAAAAACCTACATGTCTTATTTCACTTAACCTCAAGTTATGGATACAAATAAAATAGCAACCATCAACATATTGTTATAAACCATGTAACTAAAGACTCAGAAAGGGGTTCTACTGAGCCACCTAACATTATGGTGGGCTGCTAGAAAGGATCAATTATAGGACAGGCGAGTATACTAGTTCCAAACCACTGATCACCATGATGTTCAGAATAGTAAAAATATCAGGGCGTCTAAAGATCACCAGGCTGGGCAACCCAAAGCAAAAACCTCCTCCATGTTTCCATTATTTCGAGTCCAACAGGGATTTACTTTCTTTCTTTCATCATGTTCTGGACTTGAACTACTCAATTATCTCCACCAGAACATATTTCTGCCAATTTTCTTCTACATTTTATACAAGACAGTATACAACATGACTGGGACATGAAGGATTTATCAGTATTTTCCCCGAGAATTCTTCATATCAATGAGAAATACCTTAAATACCTGTGAGACAGAATAGAACGGGAAGCCAAAGTTCAAATCCCTGGCACAGAGCACATTATTTCCTCTTTGGGTCTGTAAGAAGCATTTCAAGGTACATCTCCCTGCAGAAGACCTTTTTCAAAGCCCATTTGCAGAGGGCTAGGAAATTTCTGATTATCTCACATTAAAGCATTCTGCAACCTTTAATAATACAGCACTACTGTTGCAATGACAGCCATGAATCCATCAGTCCAGATATGACTGATCTGTCAATAAAATGAAAAATGTTGTGCTATCTTGCCTGGCAACATAACATATGCCTGCATCGCTGTCTGTTGTTACTTCTGGATCCCTGCAATAAACATAGCAATGCAAACATCCCTTTAAAGGCGTGCAAAAAGAAGCAATCTCTATTTTTACTCTATTTTAGCTTCTGCAAGATAATCCAGATGTGCTTTCACAGAGCCTGGAAGTATCAATTAACGGCATCTTGACAGTCTGGTAAGATGCATGGCAAGTAAGAAGGGATCTCTGACATACTCTGATTAAGCTAGCAGACAAATGGAGCACAAAGGCGTCTAGAATCTTTAGTGGTATAAAACACTGAACTCAAATCTAACAATTCTCCTATTCTGTTTTTTCAAGTGTGTAAGGCTTTTCATGAATGATCTTAAGATCACATAAATCAATGGAACGATCTCGGTCAGAAGCATCTTACCAAGATTAGCATTGTCGTCCAAGTATACTCAAACGCAAGGTGGGCTGTAGCAGATCACTAGATATTTGACAATACTCTCCACGCAATGAGAAAATAATCAAGGAGAAAATTCTGTATTAATAGTAACAGCCTTCATTATTACTATTTTGTCTCATAATTGAACAAATGAAAAAAAGAGCCAAGAAGATGAAGAAACTCGCCCCAATTTTGAGCATTGGAGGAGACAGCTTGAGCAGCATCACCACAGTGAGCTTGAAACAGCTGAAACTGCTGCTGATGTCTTCAAATAATTCAAGCCTAGAATTAGATGGCAGAGTATCCCAACAGTTTCTTCCTGGAGATTATAAGAAGTGTACACTCCCTTTATGACTTCCAAGCTGCAAAAGAGAATCTTTTCTTCTTGTTTTGCGCCTTGCATCACTTTGAAAGGAATCAAAAAGAAACAGAACTGGATACCCCTTGATAGATTTCCAAGGCTACATAATTCCAAGTGATCCAGCTGAAGACAAACAGGATTTCTCAAAAGGGAACGCTGACAGACAGACAATGGTGTTGAACTTGCTGCCACTGGTGAGCCTCCTGAGCTGGGATCTATTTCCTTCTAATTTCTTCTGTTGGAGGAACAGCAGTTGAGGGCCTCTGGTGATAACGCATGCATTGTCTCTGTTTCCCCTACAGGAACTGCTGCATATTTATAATGAACAGATCCCCTTCCCTGAATGGTTTCAGAAGTCTGTATTTTGATTACTGTTAAGGCCTCTATAGCAATTTAGAGGGCTTTAGCTACAAAACACTGTGCATTTTAGGGAATGAGGCTCTGAAGCTATTGCTATGTCAAATTAATCTAGAAAAACCTACAGAAATATTCAAGATGGTCACCGTCCATCTGACAGTACATTTTAGTTTCTTATTGTGTTCGTGGCCAAGCTTCTCTGGGAATGACAGCACTCTCCCAGTTCAAGCAGTTTTCTTACTTTATTTGTAAATAGAAGGAACTGATAAATCAAACATCTCCACAAACACTAAGACAGTCTTAGGCGCGGGGGGTGTTGTATGGGGTTTTCTTTGTTTGTTTGTTTGAGGCAGAGGAAAAGGCTCATCTTTTCACCCTTAGTGCTGTATTTGGAGATTGATCATTCGTGCTCTTTGGCTACCAGTGTTCAACTTGAAACTGAAAGCACACAAATACTTAAATGCCTAAGAGGGAAAATAAAGTACTTGATGGACTTGCATGACAGATTCAAAACTAGTCCTGACTAATCACTTCTAGCAAACCCACAGAAATGCATAATATCCAGTAATCACAAGAATGGTCCTTACACTCCCAGTCTGGCTGTCTGAAATGCACAGTGTGCATGCAACAGCCTTGGTAGAATAAAAAGGCCAACTTTGTGACCAGGTAAGACAAAGATTAATGTTAAAGGATCACCTGATTTTCCCCTTACCAATGGTACTCTTATTCACTACCGCGCTCTGGGCTGTTGCAAATGATCACTTGGCCTTCTTGAATAGGCCATACAGGAAACAGACTAAAGATGATCACACACTTTCAAGAGACAGATCTGATGAAGATTCAGTGTGGTATAATGATAACAACAACAATAATCATCATCATCATCCTCCTCCTGCTCACTGTATTTCTACAGTTTGAGCTCAGAAGAACAATCCCTGGACCACCACATACATCAGACCAATGAAGTTCACATGAGAAACTAAAGCACATAAACCAGAAACCGCATCCTAATGTTTGGACCTCATCTATAACCGAACTGTCTTTTGGCTGTGAATCTTTGGTGTGTAAAAGAACAAGACAAAAGACAGCAATCTGCATTTACATTCTGATGAAGGCAGCCTCCACTGCTCTACCCGATTCAGTATTCCACAGGTTCAATCTTTCTACTAAAAATGAGCTCAAATCTTAATGTATTGCCGCAGTGAACTGCGACTGCAAATAAAAGCAACACTCAGGCTTGGTGGTGTTTCCTTTTCTCCCCCCGCTCCCTTGATGGGGAATCCTTTTTCTTTCTCTGCTTTCTAGAAAGAGAGGCCTGTGATGTTTTGTTTTTCCTTGGGTAATGAGCAACAGCATTTCTGTCCAATATAAATGTTTTGGCAGGGCAAAAGACCTGCAGACCCAATTACCAAGGAGGACAAGCAGTCTCCCAAGAGAAGCAGTTTTAATTCCCAGGGACTCTATTTTTAGCTATAGCACCAGAAGTACCCGAAGCAACAATATCCTTTGACCTGTCATTTATGGCAGGGGAGGGAGCAGGGACAGAGTTGGTCTACAGGTCTGAGTGTCCACCTACCACTACCCTATATTAAAGGAGGTCATGCTGTAACAGAGCTGGGAGACATCAGAGAACAGCTGAATTCCCCTTTCCTTCTCTTCCCAAAGAAAGGCTGAAAAAGGAGAGAACAAGAGTGAACACAGCCACTAACAGCCCCAACAGACACCAACTGCTGAGATGAACCAGATTTCTGAGGGGGATGCCAGTCTGAATCTTTAAGGACATTCACTTGAAGTTTCTTCAAACTAAACTAAGGTTATAAATTTTTTTCCACTAATGTAATCATCAGCTATACTGCACAGATGAAACCTGGGGCAATTGCAAGCAATTCTGTTGTTTCATGTGAGGAGGAGTAGAATCCATCTTTTACAGTCATGCTGTCACAGAGAAGACTGACACTAAAGGAAGTATACATGACTGAATGTACGTAACAGAAGCAAAGCATTAAGTTATTTTTAAATAGTTACTATTTAGGGGAGAATTGCCATTAGCATTTTGAATACTAAATCAAATCCCTTGCAAGGATTCTATCATAGAAAAGTGTAAAACAACAGCTTAGGCTTTGATTTACAGTTCACTTCTTTTTCTGTCCATGAGAATTAAACGTCTCCTACACAGACAACCAATTACAAATTAAGTCCTCGATTTATGCCCTCTTCATCCACAACTTAAAAGCAGTTCTCAAATTCTGGCAAAAGCTTGAAGAAAAGTACGAAATAAAGTTTTTAATAAAAAAAGAGTACTTTAGGAGATAGCATGGTAGGAGAAAGGGAATTATAGAAGCAGAGTGATCTGAACTCTGAACAAAGTGGGAAACACCACACGAGAGCCTCATGTTGAATACAAGCGGTCTACAACAAAAGCAGCTGACAGCTTCTTAGTAATTCCACAAAACTTTTTTTTCTTAATCGCCCAAAACGCTTAGATCTTTACACCTTACAATGTACCGACTTTTAATTTATGAAAGGAAATAACTGATTTTTGTCCTTTTCTCTTCAGTTTGACATTGGAATACAGTTGCTGGTTTTCAAGGTTAAAGTATACATATTACCTAGACTATGGCATTTCCGTACAATTCTTGACATTTTTATGCCATGTCCAGGTGGAAAACATCAGCCCTTCACTGCCACCACTCCACAAAGCTGGATCTTATTAGCAACACACAACTGTAAGGAGAAACTGAACATGGAAACACACAACTAGTAAGAAACGTATCTTTCTATACCAAGGGCCAGTCTCACCAAATGACACTCCCCCTACCCAATATTCTGACAAGTACCACAGTTTAAGAACCATTAATGAACCAGGAACAAAAGCTGTTAATGGCATATGGATCTTTTTTTTTTTTTACAGAATTAGTTTATTAATAGTGTAAAAACATTAACGGGCAACAAAAAAAAGTTGCTTCATAGTTATGGAGATACTAGAGTCTTCGCCTCCACAAAGTCAGTACACAATCATGCCTCCTTAACATAATAGCAGGGATACTGTTACTAACACCAGAGACAGTCAAGATACTCAGCAGCATAAAGAACTATGCAAATATATATATAAACGCACCATGAAATAACTTTATAGAAGATTCTGATCTTAAATAATTCTAAGCTACAAGACAAATGACACCTGTAAGAAACAAGCCTTCTTAATAAACCCCGATTAAGGCTCAACAAAGAAATTACTACAGTATCACATATCAACAAGAACTAGAACTACGCCTATCCTACGTAACACGCTTCTTCTAATCTTTGGGAGGTTCAACGTTATGTCACCCACAAGAACACCCGAAAAAATGAAATTAAAAAATGCAGCCCTACACATCACAGCCTTCCATCCCCGTTTAATCTTTTAGTAACCACGCCAACACGCTTTACAGAAGAAAAACGCCTCGGTGCTGCCCACACGGGTATCTCTGCCCCGAACAGCAGGAACCGTTCAGGCTTGAAAAACGAGCAGAGGTGAAAAAGAGCCAGGGGAAACCCCCCGGCGCCACAGCCCCGAAACAAGCCCGGCCTCTCCCCCCCGGAGCCGCCTCACACGGAAACC
>VYZM01015664.1:77930-95150 GCA_013398915.1 Dromas ardeola
CCTGGCCCTGCCGCTCCGGGCAAACGCTGGGCCGTGAGCGGGGAAGCGCGTTTGCCGCCTCCCGCCCCGGGGAGAGCGGGGTGGGGGGTTGTTTGCCGTGCCCTGGCTCTGGGAGCGGCTTTCTTTCCGCGCATGGAGAGCGATGTGAGAGGGGCCCTGGTTTAGCTGCCTCCCGCTTTGGCATCAGGTGAAAAAGTGGAAGCACTGGCCTGCTGCGGCTTCCTTTCGCAGCAACCTCGGTGCTTTGTGCGTGCGTGGGGGGCTCCTGCCCTCTTCGTGTGGGCGGGATCGCGTGCAAATACAACGGTTCCAGCCTTTTTTTTTTTTTTCCTCTCATCCTTTTTTAGCCGCAGAAGTGGGGATGGAGTCATTCTACCCGCGAAGGCGTTTTCTTCTGAAGCAGCATTCGCCAAGCTTCAAAAATGACACAAGTACGAGCCTTTTGTATTGCTGAGATTTTTCCCTCTTCAGCCCCTGGGACAGCAACGGCAGCTCGCAGAGCTCAGCCTGCCCGCAGGCGTTCTTTTATCTCGGTGACACCTTCTGCTAAAATATTTGAGAAAGCTTTTAGGCTACGGATGGTCTTAAATATAATGAAGTTTCCAATATAATGTGGTTTCCTATAGAAGAGTACTTTTATTAGGAGGACCCAAATTAGCACAGGTTGCGGTAGGAAATTATTTAAGAAATAGTGTCTCTGCAAAGAATAAAAAAAAAATGAATCCAAACCCACATGGGTACCTATGCCATCCAGGTTAATCCAGATTGTCCTGAGAGCAAAATAAGCAGCTTTTAAGATCACTTCACTACTTCAAGTAAAACATTAAAGGCTAATAAGGGTCGTGACAAAACTTAAAGCAGTTATCTCAAGCTGTATGTTGTCCCCACATCAAAGCAATTGATTTCATATACTTTTCAAGTAGGTACTATTTTTCTGATAACAACAGCATGTGTCTGATGGGTAAAAGAGGGAGAAAGACACGTACATGTGTACGCGTCTAGCTGCTCTATACAGAACATCCTCCAAAGCGCTTGTCTCATTATTAAGGTACGATACCCCTGTCTCAACCTTGAAGTGAGGCGTTGCATCTTTCTGCTAGATGGATGTGCTCTTAAGTTTCCCGTTTTGACAGAAGTAGTGTATTTATTGTCACAGAAACTTATTTATAGCCTCAAAACTTGAGATTTATATGTATAAGAATATAGATGTCAATTCAGTAAATATAAATGAGCTTCATTCATTCTGTAAACAAGTTTAATTCATAATTTTTATAAAATACATCTTGTATTTACACACATACCTCATCTAAAAATATGAGTTTGTTTAATGCAAAGTTATTACAAACTATCAGAACCATTTGAGAGCTGTTTGTACATACTTCTTGCACAGCATATGCAAAAGGTGACCCTAGAGATACTAAGATTAAAAGGTGCAAATCTGCAATTGTGTACAAAATCTGTACTATGTTAAGTGCTTATCTGCATTGCATATTACACATAGGCCAAGTCCGTGGAAAGGAACAGTTAAAATTGCAATTATAAATTTCACAGAACATGCGTAGAGAGGCAATTAAGAGATCTGGAGATTAAACAGAACATTCTTGCATCCTTTGAATAGTCATAGTCATTTCAGATGTGCAGGATCTGTTACGGACATCTAATGAACAGCTGTGCAAAGAGGAACTAAGCTGAAAGCTCTCTGACAGCCTAGTAACCTAAATGTGTCCTTGCCCTTCATGTTTGTGGTGACGTTAGTTAAACATGTATTCACAGGGTCTGCGTTGAGCCTCTAATACTAGTTGGATATTCCTGTTAAAAAAAGAAATATAGGTCATGAGAAAAAAAGAGATAAAACCAGATTATCATGCAAGATTCCAAAGCTAACATGCTTTTTTTTTTTAAAAAAAAAAATGCACTGTAACTAGCTTATTTATGTATTTAATATGAACGTTCATAAAACGCCTGCAGATAAGTACTAAGCTTCTGGTGTAACTGGTTTAGTACGACTGCAGTAATTCCACCAGAACTTCTGTAGAAGTCAAAAATTAGGTGAAAAGTCGATCCAGTTTTTCCTCCTTTAATATAATAAAGCTAGAGTATTACATTACAATTTATGTCCAGCACCAACTTTAAGTAGTCCTGTTTAAAACCAACACAAGCATCATCCAGAAAAAGCAGACTGAGGAAGATAAAGGTTTGTAGCAGAGTTAGAATTTAAACATATATTTTGCATCACTAATGAGTGATAAAAAATAAGTTATCAAGATGGCAAGTTATGCCACCTAAAAAAGGTGAAAAACTACAGTTTTGATAAGAAATATGTCCATTAGGGATCAAAGACAGCCCTTGCTATTACCTTGTCATGATTGATTTTGCTTTGCAGCATTAAGAAAAAAGGAAAAAGACAGGGAGAATGCTTTTTTTCTGCTAGAAAAAGGAAGAAAAAAGAAAAACCACAAAACCAACCAGAAACTTAAGATCTATTTGGCGATACTAAATGCTGAAGATTGCAAATGCCGAAGTTAGTACCATGCAAAGTGAACTTCAGTGGACTTGTCTTGTGAGGAAACATTACCATAAGGACCATTGCATAAGCAATCAACACAGTACACAGGAAATATTTAACATGTCATCACATTATTACACAATCCTCGGATAGTCAAAATTAGCAAGACTGTAATCATTACTAAGGCTGTCATTCTGCCTCATTTAAGCGGAGGGAGAATCTGGCCTTACTAATCTTTTTATTTCTCTGCATAAGGGATTACAAGTACTGGGAAAGAAAAAATGGATGCGTGTTAAATACCATGCTATTAAAAGCGAGACAGAGCAAGATGTTGTAAAACATAGTTAGGGAAGCATTATTTTTATTTTGTCATCATAAAATAACATTGTTTAAAGATCACACAAATTTGATAGATCATCTTTTTTCTCCAACATTAAGCCAACACTACAGTTGAGAAAGGTGTTCACCCGTTTCTCTCCAAATTTATACTTTTAAGTAAAATAATTTGATTCTCTAAATATGCAATTTAATTAATAATGTCACGCAGTAAATATCTTGCTCCTTTGGTCAGAGACAGTTAGTGAAGACTTCAAATACTTTTATCTTCAGTTTTTAAAAACCCAATATACATCCTTAACCAAGGAGTATTTACGCTACACACAAGCCATAGATACAAAATACACAGTATATACATGTTTTGAAAACAAATTGGAATTTATAAAAACTCAATAGCCAAATCAAAGTAATCGAGGCACTAAATTAAAAGTAGTATCTTCATGTCTTGATTATACAGACTATTCTGTGAACAACCAGGACTGTTTCATAAATATATATTATCTACAGAATTTGCTGTGCCAAAAAAGCCAGCTGTGTTTAAGCTCAAAAGAAAAATTGCACTTTGAGATTGTTACAGTTAACGTCTCGTTTTTCTCCTCGAATATAGTAATCTGGTCCTAGTGCTTTTGGCACAGGTATCGAGTTGCGGTTTTGCTACACTTTCTTATAAAACACAAGGTTCTTATTTTGTTCATTAAAATCTGAAGAGTCTTAAACAAACCTAGAACTTTGATACAAATCTATATAGCTACAATTGCTTCATTAAATAATATACACAAATATGCTCTTCGATCTTAAAACATCTTGACAACTGGATACAAAACAGTCACTTGTATTATCTCCAGCCTTATGCATTATCAGTCTGCAAGTGAATAAAATATGGTTGCTGGCCACATCTTGCACTAGATCACACCCCAGTGTACAAGGACAGAAAATAAATGTATAATAAAAAGATTGGATAAATTAGAAGAGGTTTCTTGGTCTTGAATTCTTCTCCGACTAGTAATGATGCAGCACTGTATGCAGCCCAAAAGACTCCAAACAACTGAAAAAGAAGATAAACAGTCTTAGCTGACACCACAAGAAAATCTCTCCAAATACCAAGATAAAAATCAGTTCTTCTCCCAATATAACTAAAAAGAAATCCCCTCCAAAGAATTTGAGGGGGGGAGAACTCCCCCCCCAAATATATTATGCATTTTCATTTAAATTTAGAGAAATATTTAGCAAATACTTATCTTATTTTTGTTTGACACATTTTCACCGAAGTGAGCAGCTATAAATTTTCTCGAAGGCATAATCAATACCACAAAGCAAGCTGTAAGCTTACATACACTGATAATTTGAAATTTGACTGGATTAATAGTTTTTCATTCTACCTTAACTGTCGGCAGCTGTTAACCCCTCCCTTTCTCTAAGCACAAGAATTACTATACTTGACTCTTCCTCCTATGATATATAGGGCTGTATTACTATCTCTTTATTTCAGGATTCGTCTGTCTCATAAGCTTTACTTTATTTTTGGTGCTCCCACCTCAAGGTAACTGAAACTCACACTCTTATTCCTTTCAGGTGCAGGGAGAAGCCTGCCAAAATACAATCTGTATCAAAACCTGTATTGCTTAGTAAATTAAGAAAGAGCCAGTTTAGAAGACTGGTAGAAAGTAACATTACCGATGAGTATCTGCTATGCTATATGAAGTTTGCATGCACACTTTAAAAAAAAAAAAAAAAAAGCCTTGAAGTCAGTGAACTCGACTCAAACCTCAAACGAACAAGGTTATAGCAAAAAGTAATCAGACATTATTATCTTCTAGCAGCACCTTGAGTATTAATAAAAGGAGAAATACTTAAAATGGAATGGCACGCAAAAACAGAGTCATCTCCTGCAAACCACAAGACCAATGAGGGCAGACATAACAGGACCCCAGCAAAGAATTTTTCCACAGTTCTGTCAGAGGAGCTGAAGCTCCTTGAGGCATTATGTGGCCCATTCAAGTGCCATTGGAAAAAAAAAAAAATGCACGTTGATTGCATACTTCTGTTTTTGTGGCCTAACCCGGGACCACAGAGACGGACAAGGGGGACAATCAAGACCATGACTGAATTCCCTAAGACACATTAGGAAAATTGCGGCAATTAAGTAATGCACCTCAATTGTTTTAAGTAGTTTACTTCGCTGATTGCAGCGGGAAAAGAACTGTCCGGAACTTCACTATTTCACAGTAAGGTTCCCAACTTTAGGGCTGTGAAATACTTCCCCAAGCACAGAGCTCTCAGGCCATAGGAAGCAGTATTTGCGCAGAGTAAGTAGTTTTGGCCATATGGGGCTTGTCCTGTATTTTCACACTAACGATGCAGAGGTAAGAAATTTGCACAGATTCACCCTGAAGTTAATGCAAGGCTGTTAGTAGTAATCAAGTAACAGAGATTTCATTAACATGTATTTATTTGAGTTATATATTAGTTAACTGGCAAGTTAATAATTTGCTTTCTGACTGTTTCGCTTACTAATAATTGCAAGTTATCACATCACAAACACAGCAATTCTGTTATTTATCATACACTTTAGTTGTTCTTCAATTATACTGTTTACCAGCAAGCTAAAAGGACAGAAATCAATCAAATCAACAGAACAAGAACTCAAAAAGCGTACAGCTTAGCTAGCAACAGAACTTTTTCAGTCAACCTTTCCAAAAGTTCAGCAGTAACTTCAAAGGCTACCTAAAAAGGGTTTTAAGAAGTAGTGGAGGTGTTTGAGAACATTATGTAGCTCCAGGACCTATCAGGGACCATTGCTAGTTTCATAAAAGGTGTCCAACAGCAGGTGGTATCAGGCAAGTTATTCCTGCTTTGTGCCTCACATTCCACATCTGTAAAATCAGAACAATACTTACCTTCCCTGCAAAGGGTACAGAGAGCTTTGTACTGCTTCCACTACGGGAAGGTCTCAGAACAATGACTAACGTCATATTCATGCTGCAGTAACTAAAAATAAACTGGATGATGGGGGAAGGGATAGAACAGCTTATTTTCAGATTCTTCATTTTGAGGTTTAATTATGCATCCTCTTCTCAGAATGATAATCCTATTTATTTTAATGCAACTATTATAGCACAGCAAAGTACCTGATAACAACAGGTGGTGTTATAGAAACAGCGCTGTATATCCCCAAGTACTCAAAAGAAACATTTAAAACAGAATTCATTTAGCAGTCATGTCCACCATGCTAACCAAAACGATGATAGAGCTCATAGCTCTAAATATTTTGACACATTGCTATTTTGTCCTGAACAGATTAATACTTGAAGTCTTAGGAAAGTGACTCGAAAACAACTGTAAACAATAGATGATGTAAACAAGAGATCAATTCTCAATAGATGATACCAAACTTACTTTTATTAGGGTAGAAACAACTTCAAACGATCCAACCACCAAAAGTACAGGTGCTATGACAATAAGGGGAAGTAGGGAATATCCTATCACACCAAGAACTTGGCCATAAGCAACCTGAAATTTTGAAGCACATAAAACCAAACTTTTTAGTACTCATTCTTTATCACCCAACACAATTTGATCTTGTTATAACAGCAATAGCAATAATAATATGTTAGGTATTCATGAAATTTCAGCTAAAGGAAGCTTGCTAGTATGAAAATTGTTTTTGTATGCTACCCTCTAGAATTTTGTAATTAATCATTAGTTCTCTTAAAAAAAAAAAAAAGACAAGGCAACATATTTCTAACCACTGTAAATGACAATTTTATCATTTCCAAGGGAAGTATTTACACAGGTTAAAATATGTAATTCCACCCACCCCTCACATTTTCACATTCTGCCGTAACTGGTTCTCAGCTGCCACTCTCTATGGCGCACAACTGGAGCACAGAAGCACAGAACTACAACAGACCACTCAGTCACCAGCTGTAGTCCTGGCTGTCACAAGCAGCAAAGATATAATTTTCTGCATTAACATACTTATATCTATTATACATAAATATATTCATAAAGTACACTAATGCTTTTGGCGTCAGGGCAAGACCTAGAACTTGATTCCTCTAAGGCACAGAAATCTTCAGATTTTCAGTTTAAATCTATTATGACTATCTTAAACAGATTTGCTCAAAGTATTTCCATAACTGTTTTTAGTTTCATGAGGATTAAAATGTCTGATTTTCTCCTACTATGGTTTGAAATGTTCCTGGGTCCAGCTTGGCGTCTTGGATTTCACAGGAAAAACAGTGGCGAGACTAATGACCATCTTGCAAGCAATTTCTTGTGGCCGTTGATCACAGTGAACTGTACAGACCTGTACTTTCTCCCCAGTTTATACATTCTGATAATCTGACACGTGTGACCCACAAAACGGATAGATTTAAGGGCATCTGGATTATGCCAGTATGCAGAAAAAACATATAATCACATTTATAAAAGCTTTTTCTTTCAAAACAGTGTTCACACAAAAAGACTCTAGTAATTGCGATTAAAAGGAAAATCTAAAAAAATTAAAGTAAATGTAAATAATGCAGGAAGTCTGCAACACTAGTTCATCATTAGTGCAAGATGCATAGTAAAAATATAAAAATCCAGTATCACTGAATATTTAGTTCTTCACGACACAGTTCAATGCATTTTATGCTGCAGAGCCATTTTAAGAAGTTTCTACCCTCCTGACTGTTCCACCGAAGCTGTCTATGGGCCTTGCTGTAAGTCATTGTTGTCTACACCTGAATCACTTAGTGACTCCATTTATAAACAGCTCAAACAGCTATTCCAACCCTGCTGGTGCAAGCAGCTGGAGGGAGGGATGCAGGACAGAAATTCAATTGGCTTTGCAGTTGAAGAACACACGGTGACTTCTAACCTTTAATGGGTTTGAGCTGCATCAGGCCAAGGATGAAAACAAACACTGGTAGGTGCTCTACCCACAAGGACATCATACAACTGATGGTAGCCCCATTAAAAAAAAAAAAAAAGTTTAACTAAAGGGCAGCGCAACAGCAGTGCAAGGAGGAGAAAGGGTTCCATTTTGCTCAGTGACCAAAAAATTGAAAGCAACTGTCCCTCAAGAATGGTCTTCAGTTCTGGATCACAGGCAGCTGTTAGAATTTCTGGGATTCATAGTACAAATTTCCAGATTGTTTATCACATACAGTGCGCCATCCATCACACAGAAAGATCAGCTGACTATTTTAGATTTTATTTGGGACTCCAAGAACCTGAAACGTACACGTTACACTTACCAACTGCATCCATTCTTAGTTGGCTACAATGTCCAAAGCCAAGCACCAAGAATACCCAACTACTACTGACAAATGTAGCCAAGAGTCTTTACATTTACTCCCTCTATGTCCTTGTCGCATACAGGTACTTACTTCTCCTCCAAGAACCCTGGCCAGTAAAAAAATTGTCAAGGATCCAAATATCCAAATCGTTATAATCCAAGAAACAACCTTTAAGACATAAAGAACAATTCATTTATATTAATCATTTTCATTGTGAGAACAGAAAACTAATTTCTATTGATTACTTTCACTGCAGTCAGGGATTTTATTACGCAAAACTGAATTCTGAATTGCAGCAAGAATAGTTTTACTTAGTATTACAGAATCGCATAAATGGTAAATTCGGTGAACATGGAATGCACATGCAATGTGTTTCGTAAGTATTGTAATATTGTATCAGAGCAGGAAGGGTTTAGTTAAAACTAAAGCTAAGATCATCCTAGCTAAATGTCTTCATATCCCACCTATTACAAAAGGTGGGTTCAGACAGTTTTAGAAGTCAGCCCGACCAATACAAGGAGTTAGAATTCTGCTCCTTTCATCCATAAAGATGTCACTTTGTTCTTTACTCAAACTGAGAACGCTCGGAAGACGACATAGGACTTCAACTCTCAGTAGAACTTGACGATGATTACAACTTCAGAAACAGCCCCAGACTCCTGGGACAAAGCCTGTCATTATTTTTTCTTGCTTCTTTCATTGGTCTGCTCTTAAACTAAAGAGAAAATCTTAAAATCATTCTCCATCTTAACAGACCCTTCAAAGTAACTTAGGTATGTTCAGAGTTGAGGCACTGGGAGGATTAGAAGTGAAGCTCTCCCATTTGAAATACCTTTTTAGAGGGAAAGAACAGCATCGGTCCGCTTAAAAGTGAAGTTAGTACTCAATTCAATTTTTTTGCTTAATTCAAAGTTCCAGATTTACAGAAGAATCAAGTAGGGATGATTTTTCTTTAAATTTAAAACCAGAGAAAAAGCACAGCACCGCTTCAAAAAATTAAGATAAATATAACAGCTTTATGCTATTTGCGAAAATAGTGCATGGCCTCCTTTTACTTCCTCCTTTCTTCCACGGCCTAAAAGAAGAGGACTGGATTAAAGTCTTAGAGCAGGAATGCTCATTTCTCTCCAGCTTACAGCCCACCGTTCAGTTCATCTAGTCTAGCTGCTGTCAGTCATCCTGTTGCTACCTACTAGCTTTCCCTCCTCACACATATACAGCACTCTTACATCAGAATGGTAAATCCACTGTTCCTAAGAAACATTAGGCCTACTGTTCACGTACAGTAGGTACACAAACTGCAGAAGGTAGTTTATCTGTCAAGGGATCAAGGAATGGTCCTTGATTTGCATAGGAGGCAGCTAAGTGGTCCACCCAGAAGACTTGAATAATACAGTGCTTTAGTCTACTCGCTTCAACTCTCTTAGAGTGAATTCTTAGTCAGCATTTGGTACACCATATGGAAGTCAGAGATCACAAAGAGAATGATTTTATCTCACCATCCACAAAAAATGCTTGCATAAGCACATTCTGCTACTTTACATATAGCTTATTGCTATACTACATTGTATTTAAAACAACTGTAACTACACATATAGTCAAAGATTTCCGAAGAAGGATCACATAGGCTCACATTCAAATTGTGACTATAAATGATACCACTTCTCTATTTCAATCTGAACATAAAGAAAAAAGCTAACGGTGTTTATGGAGGCCAATTAAATCTGCACAACGCCTCTGAATAGCTGTTCACCCTAGAGTTCAAAGAGAATTATGGAAAAAGTCTATTGACCAGAGGAAAGTTATTTGATTGTAATTGAGCATGGAGGACAAAATAACAAGTGGCACTAATGAAGATTAAATATACCAGATAACAGTGGTGATATAGTATGAATTAAACGAGTAGCTTTATTTGTCAGGAAATTAAAACTCATGGCATCCAGACAAATGTTCTTTGGCAACATTTTATAGTAATAAAAAGCATGTTAACAAAAGGTCACAATTAAAATGGAAAGATTCACTAATATGACTATAAACCCATTAGTATCAATCTGTCTTCTCTAGAAACCACATCTTTCCTTTGTTTTACTGTATAAAAACAAGCCTGACATTTCATCATGATTAACTTATCCGTGGGTTATTTAATACATTTCTTACTGCTGTCTTTCTACATATTAACTTGAGAAACAGCATTTGAAATGCCCCACATTAGTATGTGAGGAAAAGACTTTCTACCTATGTAACAATGCAAATTGCTTAGCAATCATGTCCCCAAATTTCGTTTAGATTTCTTTTTAGGTAGAAGGCTTATACCTACCTTAAATTGTCCATATAATGAGATCATTGAGAAGAAGAGGACAACTGCCAGAGGACCCCAAAAGTCTGGATTGTCTCTCACTACCTGCCTATTAAACCCAAGAGATGGCATAGGCATCAACACACATCGAATTTTGTAGTAAATATCCTTCAGATCAATGTCGAGCTCTTCCCTGAAATTGAGTAAATCAAGAGAGCATTACTATACACCACAGGAATGAAATAAAGAGTATAAAAGCAAGTTCGGGGGAACAGTAGGTTTATAGCGCAAGTCTCCTGTCACCCATAAGGCTTTCTGAAGCCATGACTAGCAAAGGAACAGTTTCATCCACAACAAAGCAACACTATTATCTTCATCCTACATCCAGTAACTAGTATGACACAGTTAACATCTATTTAATTACTCAAAAATCAATGATATGACTGAGAATAGAAAACACACACAACAGACCCTAACAGTCTACACTTAGACAGTAGATCTATTTTCTGACATGCAGGAACATGACACATTCATACCATTGTAACTACTTAAAAGTAAGACATGCATACACCAAAGTAGGATGTCTGTGTATTTCTATGATGAGGAGTTTGCCATGAACACACATATGATGGAAATGTTTTATTTCAAATTCTACAAGAAAGAATACCTTTACATTCACTAATCCAAAACCATTCAAAATACATCAGGTCAAAACAATTTTTAAAAATAAAATCTGGTTCAACTTGCTTCAACAACAGCAGTCTTCAGCAGATCAGTTTATACCAATCATTTAATTAGTGGCTTGTTTCCAATATGGGTAAAAATAAAAAGTCAATTAAACTTGCAATAAATTCTATGAACAGATCTTGCTGTTCTCAAATTGCCTTCACCACTCCCTGCTACAAACTATATGTAAGTAGCTACAAATTGACCAGAAGACTTTTAGGAGTCTCTTAACTGGTACATCTTGCCCTGATTGTCCTAGCAAAACAGGAAGGAATCAGACTTTCCAACTAATGGGCAATTCCACTTCGTTAAGTTTATGCATGAAACCTTAAGACAGAACTATACACTAGCCTAGCATTTTCCTTATACAGTCATGACTGCGGAGCTGTGAAGAGTTTCAAGAAACTTCCCAGCAGATATCCCTCTGCTCTACATTTAAGAGCACAGTGGAGAAAAATGAAGAATCATGTCAAGTCCGTTTATGAGAGTCTTGTACAAGGCTTTGATTTATGGCTTTTTCCTCAGAAAAGCTGAAGCAAGAAATAAATGCAAAGTTGTGATTCACAACAATTCCTTTTTTAAAAAAAATGAAAATTAAATACTGATCATTGAGTCTTTCAAGGCAATTTCAGGACTGGTATTACTGAAGCTATTTCAGAATTGGTATTACTAACCTGTGACTAAATAACAAAAATTGTCCTTTAACCACATCCCTGAATCTAAGGAGTAGCCTAGAAGCATCTATTTTCCTCCATTTATCTGAACAGGATATAGCATTCCTACATTTTACTCTGAAGACTATGTAACACAAATATTTCCCGTCTGGAAATAATTCTTTGTCATCACCTAGGGCTTCTGACAGTTTCTCATGTGAATAAAATGTCTTTTGCATGAAGTTGCAAAATGTCTTTTGCAACAGGAAACAAGTCCCTGGAGTAAGGCTGCCCAATGAGAAAGAAAAAAAACCCAATAATCCTCACTCTACTGAACAAAACGCTTGCACAGTAACACCACATCGAACTTCCCTCAACTGGCCGCTATTCTTTAAATCCTTAGTACGATTCAGGTTACAAGGCTTCATTACAGCACATGTCCTGGGAATAATCAGAACTGCATAAAAACTGCTACATGGAAGCCAGATTAAGGTCTTCTCCATTAGGATGATTATATCCATCCTGTTTGCCACAACCAGATCATTTCCCTGGCATGTTCTCCTCACATCCAGCCATCAGCAGCTTCGAAAACCTAACTGTCTTTGAATCAGAAACTTTGTTTTTGTGGTATAAGTTAGACAAAAGAGGAAATCCATATGTTGTCATCTCAATACATCATTTTGTTTCTTAATTAAAAGTTAGAGGTTTACAGAACAGACAGACTCACACAAGGAGCTAGTTCTACATGCTTTTAAATTAAAGTACTTTTCAAGTAGCAGTTTCATTATTAGCTCTCCAGACATCTGTTCTCTCCCAACACTCTTCATTTGAGTTCTCCAGAGCACTCTCCTGCTCACTCCATTTTTTTTTTTTTTTAAAAGCATCGTTATCTTTAATTCACACAGGAAAACACTGTGACGTTAAGAATGAAGTTGCTTAGGTGCAGAACAAGGACTAAGACCCAGGCTGCCTGACTCAGTATGGTAACCCTAAGATACAAACTTTCTTCAACTAACCATATTTCTATGAACAGAACAAGAGATGCAGAGATTTTCAGTTTTAAGGACGTTTTTGTCCTTCAACACTATCACCCTTTTAATCTAGCTTCATAATATAAAATAACATCAAAGATTACAAAGTTTGTGCTACCTTGCTTACTCTACTGTAATAAGCATGATTCACAATGCATTTACTTTAGCCTAACTTGACAGGATTTACTTAGATTGACTTAACATGAATCTTCCCACACGATTGTCTTAACCTCTGATCCTTCAATGGCATTAAGAAACTCGCAACATCATCACAAAAGATAGAAAGAATACAATGTAATTTTTTTAACCATTACAAGATCAACAGATAAGAGCAGAAAAGCCGAAATAGCTTTATGGAGATTAATAAAAATTGTATTTTGCTTCCTCCTTCGTTTCTCCCCAACAGGGAATAACCAGCATTTATTTTCCACTAAAAATAAAAACCATAGTGAGAAACATGTTGTTTTCATTCCTGCACCAGAAAATACTCATTGGTCAAGTAATTTGTCAAACACAATTCTAGTCACAGCAAAAGGCTGTGGGACAATTTGAGAAGCTACAATTTATTTGTTTTTCCTACACAGCTAATAAAGTTAGATACCCAAAAATAATTATGACATACAGGAGTGGCTTGTTATCTTCTGGGTCATCATCTTCCACTTCCAGAAGCCAGCCATACCCTCTCTGTCTTAGGAATGTAGTTGCAGTAGATTCTTTGATGAATTCTCCTCCAAGATTTAGCTTAACATCTGGAGTTGTTATGGAGCCACTAAGATCTTCGAGGAAAAGGGAGAGAAAGATACACCTTTTTATGTCTTGCCAAAAGCCATTTGATTTCAAAAGTACTGGAAGATAAATAACAGACATATAAAGCTACACGTCCTGGTCATCATCATAAAAATATTCAAAGTTATTGAATAAAATTATACTTTAACAGATACATAATTTGAAAGGGTACTTATAGTTTTAATGCAATAGTAACAATGTCAGTTTAGGTCTCAAATTACCAAGTTCTAGCTTCCAGATGGAACTCTTGTTTTGATGACACAGTGTTATGATGTGACAGAAAGGCTTCAATTTGTGCTTTATCATTAAGCATTTAAAGGCATAAAAGGAGTTAACTAATGAAAGTCTCATCGTACTGTAAATTGTGGATTATTTTTTCTGACCATACTATACCTCTTTTGGAGCCTATTTCTGCACAGTGGCATTGTTTCAGCCAAAACCATTCTCTGCCTTTATTCAAAGGAAAACATTTGTCGATGTTTTTATTTGTAGCCTGCCTTTAATACAGGTGAAAATACCAGAGAAAGAATACTATCGGAGGTCCTTCGGCTCCAGCCAACATAAAGAGATACAAGGAGTTCTCTTCAATATACTATGATCTTGCTCTGCTAGAGTACTAAACAAAACAAAAAGCAATTTCTGTATGTTCTGGCTGTGTCAATGTCACCAATAAATATTATTATCTCATTGTGTTCATTTACATAAAGTGAAAAATACAAAGTAGTAACGGAAAACATATGAAGCATTTTGAAGAAAGAATTTAAAAAATATAGAAGAGGGGAATAATTATTTCTTTAGAAAATCATGGATTTCCATTATTTGCTAAAAAGGAAAAATCCAAATAGAAACATGTAAATTTTTTGTACAAACCTTATTACAAATATATTGAACAACAAAAACTCTCTTCCCATCCAACACACCTTTCTGTTTCACCAAAGAAAATCTTATTTTGCCTTCCCATTGTTATGCGTTCTTCACACAAAAAAGTTTCTTGGCACAAATTTCCCACAACACCTCTCTATGGCAAGTATTTCTGACTAGTCAGGCCAGATTTGTAGATTACAGTTGTGATATCTTCTATCAAAATGCAATGTAGTTTTACAGAAACAAAATCTGTACAGTGACAGAATCTCACAGTCTTCAGCAGCATGTCTGAAGTGTTCACTGATCACTCAGCATCGCAATTGATTTAACAGAATACTCTTTCTCAAATCAACTTGCTAGACCACTCAAGCTTAAATTTAGGGTCCTCCATAAATGCTTTTCAACCGTTTCATAATCATGACAGTTAATGATCCACTGCTTTGATTCTTGAAACACCATCTGTGCAGGATCCTTGTAAAGATCGCTGTAACTTAAAGAAGGAATCTCTTTGCTCCTGTCACTATCAGCATACATACGCCGTTCTCACCAGACACAAGCAAAGCCTTCCTCTGCTGTTTACAGAGGACAGAAAAAAAAGAAAAAGGTGTTCTTAATGCCTGTGCATCAAGGTAGAGAAAGCCTCAGAAGTTTTCTGTTGACACTGGGACCCTTTTGTCATTTAAAAATATTTGTTTATGCTACAACATAACAGTGCTTCTCAAGGAGTGGTTCTTGCTATTCTGTATGCACAAACGTGGCTGTCAAAACAAGCAAATATAACATTCCAACCAGCCATTTATTTCCCCTTTCACAGTGACCGCTGACAATCCATCCTGAGGCAGGGAAACTTCTACACAAGTCTTATTTACCAAGACTCCTTCTAGCAGTTGATGACTGGTGAATACCTACAACTACACTTCTTAATCATGAAACCTATTAACAGAATCTTAAGTCTATTTTGCAAGACATTTTAGATGGGACAAAGTTGCAGAAACCAAGGAAAAAATGTCTGCCACCTCCTCTTCTACAGACTGCTTTGAATGAGATGGTTAACAGCAGGCCCACCAAGCGCTGAACAATCTCCCAAGAACTGATGGTTCTGATACTTGCTAGCGAGAGTTAGGGTGCCTTCACTTCTACGGTCTCAGGCAGAACACCACAGAAGTGAAACTGAGATCTCTCACATGCCTCAGTTCAACCAGGCATTGTGGAAAACAAAAAGGCAGTACAACAGGCAAAAAAAACCCCAAACAGTCCGTTCTTTATGCCATATTTGTCCACTCAATTGAGAACACCTCTCCAGCATTCTTTACCACAAACAGCTCCTACCTGTCACAGAAATAAGATGGGAAAATAAAATAGCTTATACTTTTATTTTTCACATGGATCAAGATTTGGGAAACAGAAATTAGAGTGCAATGTGCAATTAATTTAGAAATATCAAGCTGTTTAACTTTGTTTATGTTTTTGTTTGTTAGGGTAGGTCTATGCAGCACTTTGTAGAAAGGACTACACTTGAACAGGCAGGACATCACACTTTGCTTGTGTTCACAAAGACCATAGAGCTGAGTCCAATTCAATACACCCTACTGGAAAGGTGGCTCTATTGGACTGGGTTCAGCATTGCTCAACAAATACTTCCAGAGGAATCCAGAGAGTTTCCATCCACAGGTACGTGGATCCTTTTTTTGGCCAAGGTGGAGAAGAAAAACAAAACAAGCAAACAAAACAATGACAAAAAAACCCAAACACAGCCAAGATTGTACCTGTTGATTAGTATTCCTTGTCAGAAGGACTGGGAAGTTCACCAAAGAACAGGCATTCTACAGTAGTTTTTCCACTTCAGTAATTCTTTACCAGGGTGGGGCACACGAGTCAAGACTTACACAATTCACATTCCCTGTCCACAATTACAACAGTAACTAAATACATGCATAAAGTAGAATGCTTGTTGTCTAAATGAGTAGACCCAAAGGTCATTCTCCTTCAAAGTAAGTTAACACAGTGCTGACTCTTGTACGTTCACTTTCGCAGTCTTCGGGCAGATCTTCACGGCATGCTGGTACACCACAGCTATTTGTGGCAGTGGGCCACACTTCACATCCTACACTACACCCAGGGCTTCCCTCCCCCCTCGCCCCCTATTACCGTGCTGAAGTAAGACGCGGCACAGAGACTTTGGCACAGCACTACAGCGAATGCAAACACAGGTATGATCTTCAACAAACACCGAACCGAGCTCCCAGCAACGCAGGGAAGAGGAGCGGCCTGCGACAGCGCTTGTCACGGTGGCGGCAGGTCGCCGGGCACAACCCCGATGACGGCTTTCAGACAACCCGAGAACCGGAGCCCCACGGCCGGCCCTGCCACGCTGCTGTTTCCTCCACGCGGGTAAGGCGGCTGCTCGCACCGGCGTTAAGCGCCGCTCCCTGCCCGCAGCGGAGACCCGGAGCCGCGGTCCGAAGGCAGCGGCCACCGCGGCCACCTCCGCCGGCCCGCTCCGCCTCCAGCCACGCCAGCGGCCTCGGGGGCGGGGGGGAGGAGGGCACGGAAGGCACCCCTCGCCTCAGCGGCCCGGGAGCCGCCCGCTCCCCCACGGCCTGGCCGAGCCCTTCTCCCGGGGAAAGCGAGAGCGGCCCCAGCCGCGGCCCCGCGCTCACCTTCGGCGTCTGCCGAGGAGACGAAGGTGAAGTCCCCGTTGCTAGGCGCATAGAGGGGCGGCGGCGGCGGCTGCGGC
>VYZM01015664.1:100666-199781 GCA_013398915.1 Dromas ardeola
GTGAAAAAAAAAAAAAAAAAGTGTTGAAAGCCAGTTGAGTAACCTGTTTCACCCAGATGCTGCTGCTGGATTTCTCAGCATTTTATGCATTTTCCCTTTTTGTGCACTTTAGAAATGACCTTCATTGATTAAGGCCCAGACTACATGTAAAAAAGGGAGCAATCATAAATTGCTCCAGTTGGTCTGCTGAAGTTTAGGTTGTTTTCTAGCTCAGTGCACATAACCATCCTTTGCAAGTGCTGGCTTCGCTCCTGCCACCAGTGGGACAACTTGCTTGCATTCTGGCTTAGTAAGCCAGTATAGTAGTGAGGGAAAGGAAAAATGGAAAGGAAGTATTTAAAAAGGCTGTAGAAAGCTATGCTGCATTTAAATGCCTTTTTGGACAGCCACAAATACAGTCTATCTGCAAATGGTTATCTTAGGAAGGGCTCCTGTTTAATTTTAATTTTAGAAGTACAAGAGTCATGCAGAATGTGAATTTACTGGAACATTTTGTAATATTTACTGTGTGAAAAGGAAGTCAGAATCATTGATGTTAAGAGTCATCTTCCGATTTCTTGGGGGAAGTCTGGGGCCGACTGCAGTGACAGGGGAAGTAGGCAGAGCTGCTGGGGAGGTTTATTCCTAAATCACCCACTTTAAAATGTCTTTTGCATTTGCGTCTGGCATTGTTAGACCCTCTCTTTGTCCCTGCCTCGCTAAATCTAGTTGCTTGAGTGAGTGCTGCTCTAGTTAGTGAGGAAAGCCCTGAGCCCTAGCTTCTTGGGACAGCAAGACTCCATGTCTAAGTGTCACGGAGTCCCACAGTGAACTTCTCACTCGTGAATTAAAGTTACTATCTTTTAATGAAACCATTAAAGAGTGAATGAAGTAAATGCACCATGGTTACACTCATTTCTACTGGTAGTAGAAATATTTACTAACTTGACCATTAACCCTGGACTGAAGGCTAGGTTTTTGATAACTACTGTATTGTAAAATTTCAAATAGTTATGAACTGGAACTCGCTTTCCATCAAGAAAGAGCTTCATATGTTTCTGGCAACAGGAAAGTATTGCACAACATAGTCTTTAAGCAAACAAGACATTAAGTAATTGTACAAGGAGGAACCTTACAGAGAAGGAACCTACAGATAATGTGGAGTCAGTTTTTGACAAGCACTATGATACTTTGCTGCTTACTGAGTCTTTTTAATTTAAGAGCACGCTGATGTGAGTAAACTGCCTTCTTTCTTACCACTACCTTACTTCTTGAATATTTAGAGGTGTTTTAACTGCATTTTGCTATAATTTTTTTTCTCTTAAGAAACCTTACATGCCTTTTGCAGTGGGGAATTTGTATCTGTTTATTTTAAATATTACTTTAAACAAAAAAAATAAAAGCCCATGTGACATTTGCTTAGAAAAACTGTTAGAAAAGTTGTAATATTTAAGGTGATACTTCTTACAGGAGCAAGTTCAAATTAGTCTTTCAGCACTGTAAATCTAAAATAGTTTTCCAGAACTTACAGCTAAGTAATAATCTAGTATACGAGAGTTGTCATTAATTACTACTAACTATTAACATACCATTTAGTGTGCTACAAATTATGAGATTATTACTAAGTAAAGCTGTTAATACGGGAAACTATCGTAGATTCTAGAAGCTTCAGAATATTTAAGTTTTGGCTTAGAGAGGGTTAATGTCAATAGACTGTGCTTCTACACTTGATATTTGAGTAGTTTAAGGATTTTTTTAAAAAAACTTGTCTAAGCAAACAGTATTTTTTATTCAGTTTATTGTTAAGTTACTCTTAAAAATCGTGGGTTTGCCTAGTTGAGGATGGTGATTAACATTTACAAATGAGAGCTGAGGGTTAAAATTGATAGCTCTATGAAAATATCTGCTTAACACTCAGTGAAAGCAAATGGAAGGAAGTGTCAGAAAATGGATAATGAAAGAGAGAACATCATTATTGTGGCACTGTGTCCATCCATAAAGACGTAAAACCATCCAGCCATAAAACCATACCAAAGGCACTGCTGGAGATGGGATACTGAGCTAGATGGACCTTTAATTTGACCTGCTACATGTTATCACAAAGATACTTTATTTTCTCAGTTGTATCTATTACAGTAATTTTATTTAAGGTACCTTATTTAGTTTTATGTAATGAACACATTAATTTAAATGTTGGGTTTGTATGCTGTTACCTTAATTACCATTTCATCCAAATGTATCTTGGTATCATTCAAAGTAAAAACAAGTAAGTGGCATATGTCTCATTCACTATCCTTAATGATAAAAATGTGAAAAATAAGAATCTTCATATATATATATTACACTATGAAACTATGTGAAACATGAACTGAAACAATGTGAAAAATGAACTGCATCTTTCTGGTGGTCAAAAATAATGACCAAATTTACTTTAAAGGTTATATTTTAATGATTATGCTTGTCTATGAGAATGATCTGTTTCTTAGGAATTAAAGCACAGAAGATTAAAATCACTTTTTTAAATCAATATTTCCTGCTTATTGATTTGAAACATGCTGTAAAGTTATCAAATATATCTATAAGATATCAAATCTAAGTAACTGTAGTCAATTCACCTAGATTATATCTGACTAGTTTCATATCAGCATTTCATGAATGGTAATTTTTTTCTGGTTTAGGAGAATGACAGTAATATCTTGAATATTCAATCTTTTGACTTGTTTTATTTTTCAGTCTGGATATTAGATTCCCTGTTCCACAGTTCAAGCATTGAAACTTTCAGTCTGAACAAGTAAGATTTATAAACAACAGTTTCTTTGTATTTAATGTTAGATGTAAGTAGTAATTAAAAAATCAAATAATCTTAAAATAAAATGTCTTTTCAAAAAACAATGCATTATAATTACTCTATTAATGTTCTAGTTATATAATATGGCTATTTATTAACATTGTAAAAAGTCTTGCTCTAAAACGTTTTTTAAAGGTAGCCTTCACAGAGAATTTTTATTAAAAAAATCTCTATTTCACCATATTACAGATAGAAAATTTTGGATTAATAATTTTTTCTGACAAAATATTTTTCTGAACTGGATATTTCTCTTGTTAGCTATTTTATAATCATTTCTACAGTTTATTCCAAAATATTGCAGACAATGTCAGACTTATAAAGACCATCTTCTCCCATTCCCCCACAATTATACAGAAGTTTTATACATTATCCCTGAAAAAGCCTTATTTACTGTAGTATTCAACCTCTAAAAAACTTAGAGGAATGATAGTCCCATTTTATTTTGACAAGTGCAGGTTAATCAATGTCCCCAACATTTATTTTAAAATCTCACATGATGAAATTGCAAATTTGAAAAAAATGGAAAAGTCTAAAATGCAGCTCCTTCTGGAGAAATATTTGTGGCACATACTTGTGGCACAAGTAAGATTTATAAACAACAGTTTCTTTGTATTTAATGTTAGATGTAAGTAGTAATTAAAAAATCAAATAATCTTAAAATAAAATGTCTTTTCAAAAAACAATGCATTATAATTACTCTATTAATGTTCTAGTTATATAATATGGCTATTTATTAAGATTGTAAAAAGTCTTGCTCTTCCACATACTCTTCCCACAAAAGACATTCCCATGACTACCCAAGTTACTGCTATTATATCTCAAACCTCTCCTAGATTTTGTGGAAGGAAAGAGAACAGAGCTGCCCAACTGAAATGGGGCTGTCCCTAATGATTCCAATTTACTAACATCAGGCCAGAGCCCCACCTCATTCCTATAACATCTTTCTTTTATCTCCTTACTGCCTCTACAATGCTGTTACCTACCTTCAACTGGCTATTAAAAAATAATTTTGGCCAGATATTCTTGGCTAGCTTGGGAGCTGAGAATCTGTGCATTTCTTCAAGCTACACACAGATAAATATCATAGATATATATTCCTTCTGATTAGGGCTGGTTGCATGCCCCGACACCGATTCTTAGCCATCCCAGCCACAAAGTACTGAAGCCTGTTTGGGGATGTTTTCATCCTAGCATGTGTTCAGAACTGCCTTTGAGCTTGAGCATTAAGTGTAACGCGTTTGACTATTTTAGTCTTAAAATGAGTGCAATAATGTTTAAGTACTTCATACATGTTTTGTTTGAAGAATCAGATTATATTTGTCATGACCTATATGAACTTACCAAGGTCTTCTAATGCAGACCCAGAAATATGAAACCATATTTAGACATATTAGTAAATAATATAATTTTCAAAAACAATTCCCATTGAAAATTTTAATATGTTTCTGTGATGCCAGCCTGTGATGCCATCTCAGACATATCATATTACTTTCATACCCATACTGATACATTCCACGCTGCACCTTTTTTTACCAGAAACCTCCTATCCATTCACAGAAACTTTTATAAACTTTTCTACATTCCTACTAAGATCTCACCATTTCCAGAGTACTATTTGTACCTGTGCAGATATTAGCCACTCAGCGCACCACAAAAGCGTGCATTGAATACTGAAGGACAGTTTATGTGTCAGCTACTGTATGAGCTAGACTTACTCTAAGAAATTGAATTCTCTCTTCTCAGTGGAATTTATAGAAAGTAACAGAGTACATCTCATTCAAAGAATGGGAATGATCACCATCAAGCAAATAGCAGATGACCTTTTGGCCTGCAATGTCATGTCTCATGAGGAAGTGAATACCATTGCCTGTGAAAAGGTTGAACAAGAAGCCTCAAGAATGATGATTTACATGATTTTGAATAAAGGTTCAGAAGCCTGCTATATTTTGGTTAAGTCACTTGAGAAACACAACCCTTTTCTTTTTCATGACCTGCAAGGATATTGTAAGTATTACTGGTTATATTTTTGTCTTCTAGTCAGGAGTTCAATTATAACAGAAAGAAAAACACCGTGAAAAACTTGCAATGCACTCATTTTTACAATTGTCTTATAATTCTGTAGTTAAGTAAATTCTAATTCAATTTGTATGGTCTGAGTGGTTTAATCTGAGAGCGGAAGACAGTGACACTAAGAAATTTTACAAACGTTAAGACACAAAGAGGGGAAACCCAAATCCAGTGAAAAATTCCGAAAGGGGGAAAATCCTCTGTGATAGGATAGCTGAAGTTCAGATGTTTAAACACATCCCATCACTTTTTTATGATAAGTGAGTTGTGGGCGAGCTGAACACTGAATTAGATCAGTTCTATGGACAAAATTAATATAAAATTTAATGGGGATATGTAATGAGTTTTTCAAATATAAACCTCTTCCCTGGGAGCTGAAACTACTTGTGCATAGGCTGCAAGTTTGTTATGTTGTTAGAAGACTTATTGTATGAATGTAATGCATACACCTTCAGTAACGAAGCAATTCCCTAAAATAGATTTCCCTGATTTCCTTCAGTTTGTGGGACCATGTTCCTTAGTCCACCTGCTTCAAAAGTCTGATCTTGAAATACATGTCTGACTCGGCTTTGTCCCTTAGTCTACGTAAATGCGCTTTAAAAAGCAGTGCATACAAACCTTCCAGGACTCCCTTTAGAAACTGTTTTTTTGAAAGCTTCAGACTTTCTAGACATTACTACGTTTTATTATGTGTATGATTGAAGGGTCAACTAAGCTCGCCTCCAAACTGTATGAAAGCAACTCTTAGACTAACCAAAAGTAACAAAAATGCAAAAAACGGTTTAAAAAAAGAACTAGATTAAAAGTTCATTTGGTCCAACTGTCAAAAACTGTTACTGATTTACAAATCTCTCTCTTAATACTCTAATACCTTTCATGTGTATATAAATGCTGCCTTTCCATATTTAAACCTTATTACATAAAAAACTCGTACTCTCATCATGCATTTGCACACATAAACTTTCCTATTCTTGTATGCAATCTTACATTTTTGGAATCCAATGCATGAATAGGATAAGTCCAAAAGGCCCTCAAATAAGGAATTAAGTGGAGCCAGAGTGATATCTGCAGACTATATGAATCTCCTGCACAAGGAGTAACTACAGCCCTTATCAGTTAAGGCTCACCTAGACAGTGGACAATAAATACATCTCATGCCTCTTGCTTACTGCTGTTTCATTGATTTAGCAAGTACATTCAGGGAGTTCTTCCAAAAGTAATGAAATTTTATTCATCAAACTCATTGAGTGTTTAATTCACTGATACATGATCTGTTTGCCTTAGGTACTACTGGGCGAGTGGAACAACATAAATTAAATTACTTGATTCAGGATTTAAAGTATGTATATCTGTCTTCAGCTTTTCAGAAATATCATCCTCTGGGTAGTGATATTGACATAATTTTTGATTTGGGAACTGCCTATACCGACATCTTGCTGTGGAAAAAAGATATACATAATAGCAGGAAAGGGCAACTGACGCTAAATGTCCTTCTGGAGGAATTGAAAAATCCCTGCATTATAGAAGGAGAAGCTGGCAAAGGAAAAACAACTCTTCTAAAAAGAATTGCAGTACTCTGGGCTTCTGAAAATTGCTCTGCTTTGAAAAAATTCCAATTGGTTTTCTTTATCAGCCTGACTAGCACAAGAGGTGGATTATATGAGACTGTCTGTGATCAGCTTCTTTTTGAACAATACCCCATCGGCAAACAAGATTTCATGAAAATGCTACTAGCACAAAGACAAAGGGTTCTTTTTCTGTTAGATGGATATGACGAATTCAAACCCCCAAACTGTCCAGAGATAGAAGCAATGATTAAAGAAAACCACAAATTCAAGAACGTGGTTATTATTGCTACCAGGACTGAGTCTATCCATAAAATCAGACAGTTTGGGTCATTGATTGCTGAAATAGGAGACCTATCAGAGGAGAGTTGCAAGAAGCTCATTAAAAATGTCTTGACAAATAAGCTGGCTGATGGCCTGTTAAGCCAGCTTACAGAGGCCACTTCCATGAAGAACCTTATGAAGACTCCACTCTTTGTCATCATTGCTTGTGCCATCCAAATGGGTGAAAGTAATTTTCATCCAAGCACCCAGACTCTACTTTTCTCTACTTTGTATGACTTGATGGTGGAGAAAAACAGATACAAAACAAAAGAAATAACAGAAAATCATATTACACTGAGCATAAGTCATTGTGGAGACTTAGCTTTAGATGGAATATTTGATCGAAGATTTGATTTTCAGTCTGAGGATTTAGCTGACATAAAAGAAGAAGTCCTGCTAGCTTCAGGTCTTCTCAATAAATACACAGCTCAAAGACTAAAGCCAACATATAGATTCTTTCACAAATCATTTCAGGAATACACTGCAGGCAGAAAACTTTGCAAACTACTGACATCCTCCCAAGAAGCAGAGGTGAAGAAAGGGTATAGTTATCTACAGAAAATTAATACTATTTCCGATATTACTAATACTTATTTCAATTTGCTTCTCTACACTTGCGGATCCTCTGTAAATGCCACTAGAATAATTTTGGACTTACTGAAGAGAATTGATCAGCATAGAGATATTACTGAAAAGAATCTGGCTTTGGAAAGAGAATACACAAAAAAATCAGTAAATATAACAGAAAAGGAAGATTTAAAAAGAACTGACAAGGATATTTTTGCGGAGTGTGTCATTAATTTCTTTTACGAAAGTTCTTCAAAATCAGCCTTGAGCAGAGATTTTGAGGAGTTTTTTTGTGATAAAAGTATTTTCATTAATACTCAAAATATCCCAACTTATTTCTCTGATTTTTTTAGATATTTACCAAATTGTCTTAGTGTACTAGGACTCATTAAGTTAGATTTTTTTGGAAATGACTCACCAAATAAGGAAATAGTAGATGGGAATGTGGAAGATCTTAATATTAGTTCACTTAAAACTTACATTCCTGAAAAGGCTGTCTCCTTATTCTTCAACTGGAACCAGAGTCTCAGATCTTTAGAAATTACACTGCAAGATTTCAACAAGTTAAAGAAACGTGATATTAAATATCTGGGTAAAATATGTTGCTCTGCTGCAAGCCTCAAGCTGCACATCAGCAACAGCGCTGGTATCACAGGAACATTGAAGGAAGTCCTTGAAACCTGTAAAAACTTACAAGATCTTACTGTGGAATCCACACCTCTTACTGTGGAAGATGAGCAACAGATCATGGCAATGACAAAGCTGAAAACCTTACATATAAGAGATCTGCAAAGTGAAAATCTAGAAGGTACAGTATTACTGGCACTAAATGAGATCTTTTAGATAAATGTGGATGAGAAGGTAAAACAAAGGGGCTCATGGCTGCTGCCTTGTATACGGAAGATGCCTGGTTTTGATCAGTTTAAGAAATGTTATGTTGCAAGAATGCAATTCTATATTCATGGTGAAAGTGACTGCAGTCTACTCAGTGATGTAAATTTACTTATGTTATTTGGTTGTGTAAGTCAGATCTGGCCTTTGAATTCCTTTAAGTTGCCATTTCATTATATTCTTTGTTCTTGCTACACGAAGGCCTTTGAATTCTTGTAAGATGTCATTCCATCATATTCTTAGTTCTTGGTACACAATATATTAAAAAATCTGTTTTTTAAATAAAATACTAGATGGGAGAAAAAAATTAACAACTCTGGTGCAAATAATCCACAGTAAATGAGATAACGTCTATGGGCTAGCTAAATTTTGTAAGTGCTGTAGGATACAGCACACCATCACTTTAACTTAGTTTTCACAACATGCCAATGTGTTCGGCAACCAAATGAGGGTGTTGTAGCCTAATCTAGACCTGTAACATTGGACAGAAATTTTCCCTCATTGCTTCGTACATCTCTGTCATAATTTCTGGGTAAACATTTTTTTGAAAGAAGTCTAGTTCTGATGTTAATATCTAATATGATGGAAGACCTGCAGTAACTTTTGATAAGTCATTCCCATACTTAATTAAATGCTTCTGAGTAATTGTTTTGTTTTGAAAATTACAATGGCATAATAAAGAAGAGTGTAGTAACTGTAGTGTAGTATGCTCCAGACGTACCTGAGGTGAAGGATTCTGCGATTACGATGAGGGACATGTATTTCTTTATGCTGTGAAACGCACACTTATGGGATCCTTCAACGCTATTGTTAGAGCAGGGCACTAACGGAGGATGGGTGCATCTGCTGCTGCACACACCGTTCAAGCTAGACATGAGTGTACCTTGTCTTGAGAAATGTACACAAGTACTGATAGTACCAAATCTCAGAGGCAGGTGCTCATGAGTCAGCAAAGTACTCTTCTAGTGGCAGAGACTAAGCACGTAGTGGGCTGCATTAATACCGGTGTACCCTGGGAAGCGATTGTTCCCTTCTATTCTGCTCTCTTGAGGCCAAATCTGCAGTATTATGTGCAGTTTCTGGCTGCCCAGTATAAAAGAGATAGATACTAGCAATCTGGTTAGAGTCCAACGGAGGGCCGTTACTGTGGCTAGGCAGCTGGAACACCTAATACACAATGAGCAGCTGAGAGAACTGGGCATGGTTTGCCTGGAGAAGAAAAGGCTAATGGGGAAACTAATTGCAGTCTGCCATTACTGTAAGGGTGTTAGAGAAAGACGGAGCTTTTCAGAGGCGCACACCTAAAGGGCAAGAGTCAACAATTTCAAGTTTGTAACAAGGGAAGTTGCAACTGGACAGAAAATGTTTTTTACCAGGACGGTGATCAAACATTGCGACAGGGATCTGGAGGTCATTTAGTCCCTGTCCTTGGAGATTTTCAAAATTTGGCTGGACACAGCCCTGAGCAACCTCATCTAACTTTAAAATCAGCCCTGCTTTGAGCAGGAAATGGAACTAGATGACCTCAGAAGTCCTAACCAGAATTTTTTGATCATTCTATGACATATAATCTCACGATTATTCTGGAACTACATATTAATTAATTCTCTTTCCTGTGTGCACACATATGCCAAGATTATTAGGGAGAAAATGTAAGAATATAATAACAGCCATACTGACTCAGAGGAAGGGTCCATCTACCTTGGTTCATTGTCTCCAATAGCACCTATAAGTGGATGTCTAAGGAAGAGCAAGAATAATGCAAGACTATAATACTTTCTTCTTGATAATCTCACAGCCTCTTTTTTAAGCTCAGACCAGTTGCCTGTGTTTATGATTTGTTTCTTCAGTGACCTCCCCAAAGGGTCCTGCTAGTACTTGTCTGTCTTTGCTTTGAACCCATGTAAACTTATTGCATCTGTGGCATCCTTTGACAAAGGGCGTGAAGGACTATGTCCTTAATGTTTGTTTTGGACTAGTTTCAATTGGTGCCCTCTTGTTCTTGCACTGGAATTAGAAAATGAACAGTCAGTCTCTATGCAAACTTTTCCTTGCACTCATTATTTTGCAGACCTCTGTCATATTCTCCCTAGGTCATTCCTTTTAAACGTTCATATTTTCACACAAAACTATTATTTACTTTTCACAAGAACCTAATATCACTGGAGTGATATCTGTTCTAAGAATGAACTTGTTCCTGTATTAAATTAACATGCTGTATACATCTATGGGGGTTTTTTTTGGCAGGTGGACTTATTGATGGAATAAAGAAACTTGTGAATGCTGAAGGGCTTGTACTTGACCACATAAGTATGGATGAAGATGATGCAAAAAAATTTGGTAATTTCTCTCGCCTATTTTACACCATAATCAAGTATATAGTGCTGAGAATATGAATGTTGTAACATGTTGGCCTGAAGTTTGTGCACTATTAGGACTTGAAAATCCTACCATCTAATTTAGAGAAGTCATTTCTTATAGCTTTGCATTGAAGCCTTGATATGTTCTGTATCCTGATTGTCACAAAGTATTAGATTGCTCCTTTCAAGTTAGTAATGCATACTGTAGTCACACAGATCTAACATACTGATCCCAGGACTGGCTAATCTGCATGAACTGCAAGTCAGGAGGTTGCAAAGGTGATATAGTTCCCTTCCCTGACCTATTGCTGACTTTCTGCAAGGTCAACCACTGGATACCAAGGTTGAAAAGTTTGAATAATGTTTGCTAGGGCCATGCAACTCAGTAACTGAAATGGAGATGGCAATTCATATGTCTACCCATCCTCTCTTTGATGGCACGGTAAAAAAAATGTTTCTCCTGGATTTGTTCCACAGGAAGATCACATTTGATCTTCTATGAGTTACTTTCTCTGGGCAGAGGGGCAGTTTATATTGATTACATGATACAGTAGCTGAACAGGAGGCTGTGTTTATCATGTTTTTTTCCAACAAAACATCATAAATCTTTAAGGTCCCTTCCAACCTAAATCATTCTATGATTCTATAAATTTCATGGCATCATAACGTCGATAGTTGTAGTATGCCAGGCAGTAAACATCTAATTCTGTCTAGCTGTTTGCTGTGATTGAGACATCATAAAGATATCAAAGCAGTTGACTTAACAATACGACCTGTTTGTTCTTTTTTTCATTCCATTCATAGCTGAAGGTATCAGAAATTTGAGAAAGCTACGCTTATTATACATGAATCATTTGACTGCTGTTGGGGATGGCATAACGTACATTGTAAGATCAGTCTCTGATGAACTAAGTGAACTTGAAGAAATCCAACTAGTCAACTGCTGTATCTCCAGTGATGCTGTGGAAATTCTCGGTAAGAATAGTAACTTTACAAACTGAATATGTGTGTTTTGAAAATCAAAACATAATTCTATAACAGAAGAAGAAAGCATATAAGGATAGAATCAGAAACACTTAGGTTCACAAAGATTTTAAGTTAGCAGAGATGTAATATGCAGTAAGGGAAGTTTATATAAAGCTTTTGTATAAATCCTAAGCATAAAGGTTATATAAGAGAGAAAGACAAACTATTGCACAGCTCTGTAAACAAAAAAAATAGCAAAGCAAATAATGGATGATGCAAGCAAAATTAGTTTTCACAGTTGTTTTTGTTTCAATCATTACCAAAAAGATTCATTCTGATCAGGTACCTACTCAAGTAATTTTAACAAGGTCACAGTAGTATAAATAAGGATAAATAAAAATTATTCATCTAAAACACATGAACTAAGGTTAGCAGAACTCAGGGAAACTCACAATTAAGTATGTAAGGAACAAGCTGAAAGAATCCTTGAACCATAGACAACTGCCTCTGAAAATCTGTGGAGGCAGGAAAGTGGAAAATACAGTATCTTTTCCTTGACAGGAGGAAATCATAGATGAGCTAACCTCACTTTGATACCAAGAAAAATTCTTAGACAAGTTACCCCATAGACATTTTGTAAGCACTTAAATTATAGAGATAAAAGGTAGCGTGAACAAATGACGTCAAACCTTTCCAGGGAGCAGACTAATAACATCGTAAAAAGATAGGTCTGGATCTATCATACTCAAATGAGGTTTTTAACAGCATTTGATACAACGTCCTCAACAATAAGCTAATGAAATATATATAAACAAAATGGGTGCACGATTGGTTGAAAAATTACTTTCAAAGAGTTATCACAAATGTTACACTGAGAGAACATTTTGATACAATCAATTAAGTCCTTCCTTGTTCTAAACAATATTTTAACTGTTGTCTTAAATGACAGAATGGAGGATACACTTATAAAATTTCAGATGACACTGAGCTTGGAAGGCTTACAAGCCCTGTTGGAATACAAAACCATAAATAAAATTGGATGTATTTAAGAGGTGGTCCAAGAACAATGGTAGGGAATTCAGTATAGGCAGATGTAAAGGTCCGTAGCTGGGAATGAGACATCAATTTCACGAATATAAAATGGAGATTTACCTGTGTAGCAGGAAAGAATCAGAGTCCTTCTGTGGAAGACTGGAAATGTTATGCTATTGCAAAAAACATGTGCTGCTGAGTCCTGAGCAAAAAATCTGTGCCCAACCTCAGTATCATAATTAAGAAAGGTATAGAGAAATTGAGAGAAAGCACCAAGAATAGCTAGAGGTGAAGAAAATGTGATTTATGAGGAATGGTTTAGTTTTGTTTTGATTGAGAGAGAGACTGAAAAAGATACGGTAAATTTTTTATGCTGTTTAAACAGTCCTACAAAGAGATGGTAATCAACCATTCTTTTTGTCCACTGGGAGAAGAAAGTAGCTAAATTTGCAACAAAGAATATTTAGATTGGACATTGGCAGAAACTTTCTAAAGCCAGGAAGGTAAAATAGCACTTAGAGAGAATATGGAAAATTTCAAAAAGCAAGATAGATAAATATGTATCATGAATGGTTTAGGCTTATCAGTATCCTGCCCTATTACAGATGTTTAGACTCTAAGGTACCACCTCATCCTAGTCTTACAGAATTCTCTGATCCTGTAAAATATACATTTTTATACCATAATAAAAAACTTGACAGCTTTGTGAAGCAGGAGGTTGAAGTCTCCAGAGCTTAAACCACTAAAGAATCTCCCATGTATTCAGACAGCTTTGCCCTGCTTCTGTGTTGCAAAGACATCTTGAAGTTGTCTCATCACCACTGAAGATTCGTTTAGCCACCAGAGTAACAGTTACACAGAACCATTACTCTGGCTCTTACAGCTGGCCAGGTCCTTTATTTTATCAATTCCTGGAGACACAATTAACAACAAGAGAGCACAGTTTGCATCTGAGAGGCGTCATAAAAGCAAGAAAAACCTGGAGGCATTTAAAAATCTTGTCTTGCTGTTCGTTAAAAAAAAGCTAAGAAAGATGCAATAGAAGACAAGTCACGCTGCATTGAAATCATGTATAACAAGCTTTTTTTCCTCTGGTAGCTCAGAATCTTTGTAATTTGCCAAAACTGAATGTACTTGATTTGTCGGAAAATTACTTAGAAAAGAAAGGAAAAGATGCTATCCACAGACTTGGTAAGTCAGACGATTTCTTTAGATAAATCATTTAAATTGGGGATGAGCTTCAATTCTAAGACTTATCCAGACAGAAATTCAGTAATTCTTTCCTCTTTTATTTTTAAGTGGGATATAATTGGTATCCTGAACCATTTCCTGTCAGTGAATGGGAAGTTTTTAGAAGTGAGGAATATTGTATGCTATTGTCTGCTCTGTCTTTGCTACCAAAGCAACAGTCTTGGAGTCTTTAACCTGCCAGTATTTTCTTCACTGTTGAAATGTGATTTCATTTAACTTTTTAAAGTGATTTTACGGTGAGCTGTTACAACAACAGCAACAACAAATTAAACTTATTTTCATTTAGTTGATGGCTTAAGTGTCCTACCTGGGATGAAAGTGAAAGTGCTGATGCTTCCCTGGGGAGATGATGTAAAGGTTTGCCTAGCAAAATTGTTAGAACTGCTGGAAACAATGCCACAGCTGACGAAACTTGGACTGAGGAATTGGAGCCTCACTGATGTGGAAGTCAGAATTCTAGGTAAGGAAAGGTACTGTGGATGTGCAAAAGATGAAGGACAAGAACCAGACAAAACTCAAAAACAGTTCAGGAAACCCAGCAACTTTTTAATAATGTAAGTGAAAGAGCATCGAGTCTGGGTAAGAGAGATATATATCTCATTAGATAAGCTAAATAATGCCCACATTTCTACTCAATGAGGACCATTTTTCACTGCATACATAGTGCAAGGAAAACTGCAGGCAACTGGAGATTCCTGGTGAATAATATCGAGAGGGAATCTTTTCTGGTTGATGGGTTGATTATCTCCTCCGTAAACATGACAGAAATACAAGTGGACTCTTCTGACATCAAATCTTCCACTAACATAACATCTGTTATGGAATGTATGTCAATAGTATAGTTTAAAAAGGCCAATACTAGTATAACTTTTATCAAGGTAGATATCTGAAGATCAGGGAGATATAAGAACTACCTGGATTCACATCTCTCACCCCTTCTGAGGATACAGTAGAAATGAAATGTCAAAATGAATAAGAATTTTCATGAGCCTCATCTTGCAATGCTTTTGTGTGAGAGATCATGAACGGCAGTCCATAGACACATTTAAGCTAGCGACATCTCTGTTGTATGCAACATACAGCAGGTTAAGTTTTAACAAAGAAGAAAAGTCTAGAAATTAAAAAAAATTGTGATCTGTGCTGCCTTATTTTACATTTTGGGTTTTAAATAAGAAAAAAAAAGTGATATGCAAGTACATGTTTAAATCCTTTTCTATTAAAGGTGGTGGTTTTTTAAACATAAAATTTCAACTGAATTCAATAAGACTCAATTCTTCGATATCCTGAACGGGAATCATTCTCTTCATGAGGGCTTGAAGCAAAAATAAATACATAAATAAATGTGTGTTCACAGGCAACTTTTTTGAGAAAGAACATCTGCAGAACCTTCAGCACTTGGACTTGTCAATGAATTGTGTGACAAGCGATGGCTGGCTTTCCTTCATGCAGCCACTGATCTCCCTCAAGAAGCTGGTATCTTTAGATTTCAGCAGCAAACAAGACTGGGTGCCTGCATCACTGTTAGTCTGCAAATTAAGTCAGGTACTAACCACACTGAATTATTTAAAGGAGATTAAAGTGACTGGATGGAAGTTTGATTGCCATGATCTTGGACTTATTAATGATGCAAAGATAAACTGCAGAAAACAATTTCAGCTAGTGTATTCTTAAAGAGAACAAGCTTTCCCAGCGAAAGTGTCCCAGCAGATATTTTCCACGGAGCTTTCACTTACAGTCTTTCATATTTGAGAAATGCTTTTCTCCATAACCACACATTGAAGCAGAAGCAGCAGCTCTAGGTTTATTGGGGTCTCCTGGTCTGCTAGTGAGACTGGAGTGAGAAGAGTATCACATCCTCTTCTGGGAGAAATGGGTCAAAAGAAAGCAAGGGAGAGATCACCTTGCATTAGCCTCAAATCCTGCAACCTGTAATGCCTCTCAGCCTTTAAATGGTTTCAAGGAGTGTTCACTTTATCTGTGTGTGCTTTCTATGAGCTCGTTTTTATTAGCTTTGAAGTTTAACCGTGTAGATGGAGGAAAGCTCTTAATAAAAAGGTAATAAAGTCTGCAACTTGATGGATAATAGGTAGGTGTTTTACCAGGTTTTTTTTTTTCCAGTTAGATAGTATAGTTGTTTGACCTAGCACAGAGAAGCTTTTCCTACCGGCAGGCCAATTCTAGTATAGTTACATCTCTGTAATACACTACAGGAAAATTTATTGCAGAGACAGAATACGTCAATGAAAAGTTAGACCTCTAAAACAGCGACAGTATGATTAGAGCATATTAGCTCTACAAAAGAGGGCATGGTCACACCGTGAATTAAGTGACCGTGAATTAAACAGAGATGTAAACAAGAGCTATTCTGCAGTTGCTAGCCACAAGCAAATTCTTACTCCACAGCAAAACACCAGATAGCTTATTTCAAGTGTCTTTTACCGTCTTTAATGTATCACCATTTTGGCTTATAAAAAGGTCAACATTATTGCTTTCTTTCACAGTGAGCATGTGCTAAGAGTTTACACATGGACATTATCACGAAGTTGCAGGTGTGCTCTTAAGGTCATACTGTGGTGAAAAGAAATACAGCGTTTTCCCTGTAGTTAGGATCCTTTAAAGGTATGATCTCAATTCAGCAAAGCACTGAATTCAGTGAAAATGCTTAAGTTACATCTATTGACAAAAATCTGATACAGGCTAGAAAATACTTTTTTGTTTTTCATGCAAAATCCTACATCAAATATATAGAATAAAAACTGAATAAACCTGAGTAAAATAGAAAAATGGATTTAAAATTACGAGGATGCATCTGTGAAAACAGACACGTAAATTTCTGTAGTAAATAGTTATTTTTTATTTTGACACAATTTCTTAGTTGCTTAGCAAGGCATCTTTATGCTTCAAAGCTCTATTTCAGATCGCTCAATATGTGAAAGGAAAACCAAGCTTGTGTCAATTCCTGCATCTCTCTTCCCACAGACATATTTGGTTTCTTTCCTTCCTAGTCCCTCAGCAGACTATATTACTCACCAAAGACTGTACTTAATGTTGTTTACAGTAGAAACAATGAAAAATTGAATAAATTAGAGAGACCATTTTTATTCTGTGTATTCCTTTGTTTATTTTTTATCATTGGCACCTGATGCTGCAGGCCCGGAAAAACTTCTTGCCCTCCACAGCTTTGTTCTGTAAGAAAAAACAAGTAGAAATGCACACTCTGTGTTTCTGGCGGATATTGAATTGCAACATACTGAGTGTTCTTGTTTTGAGATGTATAAATCCACTCTGACAGTTAAGACATATGACACAAAACCAAAGAGCTCTATTAGGCCGCATAATTAATGTACTAGGATGTGGACAGGTGTTTGAAACAACCAACATATCTTCAAAGGACTTCATTTTCCATTTAAAGGTAGTTGCGAAAACTCAGATCTAGAAAGCAGCTGACAGAAAAGGGTTAATAGCTATTGCTGAACCTGAAGAAGAAAGTGTGGGTAGTCCAGGCAGGTGGCCTTGTGAGAACAAGATCTTTGACAGATGATGGTAAAAATATCAGTCCTGGAGCTTGAATGGAGATGGGTTATCCTTTTTTTAGGATGATTGCAATTAAGGCACCTTAGGAAGCAACTTAGGGAGCAAACCAGGAGCTCGGTCAAGATGCTGAGAAATTAGAATGACCAAGAAAACAGTTACTTTGTATTCCAGGTGGCTGTGCAGTTTTGTTGCCAGTTGGCATCTCGGACATAAAAAGACCAAGCTGGAAACCTGAGCTACAGAGCAGGCAGATTTGGGTAAGGTCTTGGGAGAAAATAAGAGCCAGATGAGGGCTTATGTCTGATGCTATGCCAAAACCCAAAGGACTATGTGAGCACTGAGGCAATCACCTTCCTAGAGCTATAATTGGGTTATGTAAAGTTTTTCAGTGGAGAAAAGGAAAGGAGAATAGAACTGAAAACCAAGTCCTTGAAGTCAAAAAAATGAACAAATGATGTTGCTCCGATAGTTGGGGACAAATATGTACAAGTTTGATTTGACAGTGCTATCAAATCGAACTGCTGACTTCACTTGTTTTTAGGCTCTCATGCTATTCAGCCTAATTCTTCCTGTCTGAAGACCTTTCTGTTTTCTATGAAAAAATGAACAAAACCACGCGTAATTTAATTATTGTAATTAAAGGACTATTCTCTTCTTTCCAATGTGTCTCTTCTTTCCAATGTGTCTTTTATCCCAGAGTGTCATGTTTCCAGAGAGGGCTTTGCAATGGCAGCCTTTTGCCCTCACTTTGTGCTGATGTAAGTAAATACATATAGTGCATAGCAATGGAAAATCAGGCACTAGAAATGTGGAAGATTATGTTGTATAGAGAACTGCAGTGTGTTCCATGTCTTGTGAGATCAGAAACAAGTGCCATTAGCTTTTGTCCTTGGAGGAATCCTTTACTTTTGGTAAGTAAGTAGTGGAAAAGTCTTTGTTAGGACTGTTGACAGGGGACAAAAAGCAAGCAGCTGAAGAGCAATATTTTGACCACTTTCCAAAACGGGTAACTGAGCCTTTGGAAGACAGTTCTAAAGAGGAGTCTATCGTAGCCTGTGGATAGCCTCAGGCCTGCTAGAAGAAAGGCATGATAAAACCAGACCCCAGTTGTTCCATGGTGGAGTCAGTGAGTAAGCCTACATTTTGGTGTGCTGTTTTCCTCACTAAACCAGCACATTTCAGTACTCCTACAAAATATTTGGAAAGTGAAAAATTAACCAGCAGTGTCTTCCCTTCCATCCTATAAAGCAAAGGAGCCTGAGGCATATATAAAGCTGATTTTTCACATTCTCTCAGTTGCTTTCCCCAGTTTTCCCTCACAATATCTTGGATCATATTGTTTTATATTTTGTACGTGCTTGTAGTACGAACAGCTGCGCTGCCTGTAAACATGAACAATTTTAGGTTTGTTTTTACAGTCTATCCCCTTCCTTCCTAAAGGTCTGATGATTAACAAGCTGAGTTATAATGCTATTGCTACACATTCACAACTTAGGGATAAAAAGATGCTGACGAGATACTTAAAATGTCAAAACATAGATATATAGAAAGCAGGAAACTGCACCCTACAGAAGATCATTGTTTGTTGTTACAATACTGTATAGTGTATGCTTTCAATGATTTATGAACGATCATTTAATCTGCCTTCCCAGCCCTCTGGACCTGAATTAGTCTCTTGGTAGCTCTGATTAACTTGGCCCCCTTCAGTCATATAATGCTGTTTTTGCTTGTAGATAAGCAGCTTTTAGTTCGTTGTATTTGGACTGTTTCCCACCAGTGGTATAAATGTGTCCTTAATGCTTCTTACAAGTTTGCTAATAAGATTAGAAGGTTGATTGTAATATTTGTTGATTACTATCCAGTATACTGCTAATCCGTTATGGTGGTGAGGAAAGGGAAGTACACAGCATGGGTTTGAACATAAATCTCAAACAGTAGCACTTGTTAACTTTCAGCCGCTTATGTATTTTATTGTGCTCATTGCTAATTAAAATTCTTACACAGAAAGCTTGCTTCACCCGAGGCTTGACCTGCCTCATATGATGCACTGAGGTGGCAATTTCCCTGAATTAGGGTAGTTTGGGCATGTGACAAGTATTCTCTGATCACCTTCCTTATTGTGAGTCTCTAATAACTAGCTAGCACGCAAGAAGAGCATTAACGTCCTTATTGTGTTAGTTCTCTTGTGTGAAAACATAATGGGTTCCAGTGGAAGGAAAACAAGACTGGGACTATTTCTGACCATAGGGATTCCTTCACGTATGGAAAGCAGTTCTTTTAATTTAGTCCTCTGCATTTGCTTTCCTTTTCTCCTTTAGCTTTACTCCTTTCTACTCCCGTTCCTTTTTTTCATGTGAATCTTCCCTGACATCCTTTTCTTATACAAACAGATTTTTAACAAAATGTATTTAACTAAATTTTTACTGGGATATAGGAATGATGAGGTTACTTTTGTTGGAGCTGCAACTGCTCAAATTCTTTCAAAACTGGGACCTCAAAAATCAGCTTGAGATTTGGATCAAATGGTGCCGCCTGCCAAAAGGCAGAAAATAACAAGAAGAATAGATTTGTCAGTGTTACAAATCAGAAAATTTTCTCCAAATTACAAAAATACAATACGGAAAAGAGCAAAGGGTTGTTCCTCTTCAAGCCCATGAATATCCCAGTATCCAGAGAGAAATCTCATTGATCTGGAGGCACTTGCAGAAACCTAGCTACTTCTAGGCCTTCTTCATGGTACGTGGATGTGTCAGGAGCTCTACTTGCAATCCCTTAGGTTCTCTACTCAAAATTACCCCAGACCACTTCCAGTTGAAGGTCTGAAGGTACGAATGTGGAGGACACCTAGCTCAGCACTGCTGGTAGCAGTAGTGTCTTACTGGAAAACTCTGGTAAGAGCTCATGCACATAGGGCAAGAGGGCATGTCAGGTCACAGATAAGCCTAAAAAAGGCCTGAACAACCCCTGTTCTGAACAGTATATTAGAAGATGAGAGGGAACGTGCATGATAGGTAGCAAGAAAACCTTTTCCAGCACTACATGAAAAGAAGTAAGGATGACTAGGAGGTTTTTCCGCAGGCTTTAGGACAAAACCAAGTATTTCATTAAAGCCACTGCCTGGAAAATGAGTCAGTATACTAATATACAACAGTCAGTGTTAGGATAGCATAATAGTCAACTCATAAGCATACATCTTCCCCAACCTTGAGGGATTTTCGCTGGCAGGTTTGCAACATCATGAATCATCTGGGCCAACACTCACAGGGAGTTATGCACAGTTATGCTCCACAGATGTCACCGGGATCTTCAGTGAGGCCGGGCTTCACTGCCCCTTCACCTCCCCTGACTCTTCAACATGCACAGTCTCGTCTTCTGCAGTGTACTAATGCCAGTCTGTGCCTGGCACAGAATCACTGTTAAACTTTTATAAAAATCCACAATAAAATTTCAATCTATGCTTTAGAGATAGTGGAAAACTAGCTTTGTTCTTGAAAATATGCAGTGGTCTTCACATATTGTCAACTGTAAGTGCAGATTTGCTAATCGAAACGCTAAAATAAAGGTGGAATAACAAATTGAATGTAAACCGTCCTATCTCCTGCCCTAAAGACAAAATAGAGAATATATTTCCTCTACAGACTTGGTTAGCAAAGGTTTGTGATAAATGAAAACAGATAATTATTTGAATTGTACTTGAGCCAATACAATTTTATTTAGCAAGAGCTCTAAGAAAACATTACATTAACTTCATGTTACTGAGGAAGCTGGAAGAATCCAGAGGTGCAGGGTTTTCTTTTCAAAGGAATTTTTCAGAAGAAAGTATAAAAAGTAACATAAAAAGATGGAGACTTACGACATTTGTATTATTCCTTACTTAGTATGATTAGTGCTGTGTATTTCTATTTTAGTTTAGTTTAGGAGCTTCAATAAAATATATAAAATAGAAACAGATACCGAATCACGTTTTTTTCAATGAATGGCATATGCTGGAACTTTTCTGACCCTGGAAAGCATATGAGCTAGTTAATGATCTAATCCAGTACTCCCAATAAATTATGGGTCTGTCTATAATATTTATTAGGAACCACTGGGTGTCACTGTGTCTCTACAAATACAGCTAAAATAGGCTTAATATATTAAGGAAAAAAATGCGCGTCAGTTGCATATAACGCATACCATTATTGTGTCTTTTTATGGAACTGTCAGGTTGCTTATTCTCCTGTGTATATGAAACTCTTAAAAAACCCGAAGAAATGAACAGCCATTGATTAGAAAACTAGCAGCCACCTAGGAGGTTGCCCGAGGAAAAAGATACTCCTTCATTTGCTTTTTATGCAAACTATATTTGCGATTGCTGGCATCAGCATGGGTGTAGCTCATTTTATATTTCTTTGTTTGCAATGCTTTGGCTACAAAAATATGGCTACCATACATTTTGCCCAACCTCTGCAAGTATTGTATTATTAAAGCCGCATACCTTATTGCAGTTAGAGGCCATTCCCCTTTAAAAGATTCATAGTAGCTATAAATATCAACTTCAGCATGGAATTCAGCCTGTAAACAGAGTGTGCTCCAGAAGGAAGTTCTTTCTTCAGTGAATATTTTAAAAAGATGGATTATGGCACACAATGGCTCAAAACTCTGGTTTCCAACCCTCTGTTCCATCAACAGCTTTCACTCCGACCGAGGAAGCAGAGGCCAGGATGACTTTTAGGCTCTGAACAGACCGTAGTACATATTATGCCCCCCCAAATTCTTCTCCAACTATGTAGGTTTCACAAGACAGAGCGTAATTGTCAGTGAGGGTTACCATTCCCCGCTCGCAGGAAAAGCAAAACTCACCTCGCCAGCACTAGCCCAGCCTGGAGCTGAGCCGTGCTGAGCTCCTGCCAGCAAGGGCTGAGGGGCTGTTGCAGGACTGACAGCGAGTAGAGCAGGGGCAGAAAGAGGTGCTGCTGTCAGAGGAAGAAGGAACCTGGATCCTGCTCACCATGACACTTTTAAGTCCTCACTGGAGAGTCCAAGCATGTGAGTGGCCTCTCACAGTCTTTTTTTCATATGATTCTGCCATGTATTGTTGTCATGAGATGCACGTATGCAAGGCTCAGAAGAAATACATGGTGATACTCTTCTGGCATCTGTGGACTTAACAGCATGAACAGAAAGTATTAAGACTGGCAGGTTCTCCTGAAGGTATGAGATGCAACATTTCTTTAGCCTTGCTTCTATGATTACCATAGAGCGAGGACAGAAAGTGCTGGTGAAGTGCTTTTATAGTTAGGGTCAAATTCGTGTGATACATTCAGCTATCTGAAGCATTTATAATAGAGACAGGCAGCCGTAGGGGGCAACGACAATATTCAGGTTGATCAGTCACAGGAAGAGAGGCAGGAAGGTGAGTGTCCTGAAGAAAATAAGTGAGAAGAATACTGGCTTAGTGTGAGCCATACATATTTTGTTTTCTAAAGTCTGACTGTACATTAGAAACATTCCCCAGTGAAGGGCTGGAGCAAGTGTGCAGTTAGCTCTGCCTCTGTGAGTCTGTAGATGCCTAAGCGGTTGCACAGATCGAGGTCTTGAGACTGCGTCTAGAATTGCCTAAAACTTAGTTTCTTATTCTCTGAAACATGGAAGATTTCCCCTCTGATCTGTAATGGAAACTACAGTCATTGTTATCCCCCCACAGATTCCTCCGGTCTTCTTGTTTTGTTTTTTTGGTTTTTATTTTTTTTCGTAAGGCGACAAAGCTGACTTATCTCCTGGGGACTCCCCGGTGGGTTTGCTGCTGCAGCCCTGCGGCCTGGCACAGTGCTCCGCTCTCTGGCAGAGAGCCCAGGACACTCAAAAGCCCCCGTCTGTGTCCTGGCTTCCCGACTCCTAACCCCAGCTCAGGCAGCCTAAAAACTGCAGTGTCTACATTTGGCACCCAGTCCTCCGGTGGGGAGAGGGGAAGCCTTGTGAGCCCTTGCATGAACTGAGGCTCCTGTGCTCAGTGTTACAGCCCAGGGGTCAGTAAGAAGGGAACCCTCCAGCTGGACAGGCAGGGGGTTTGAAATCCTGGGGACCTCTAACCATTGGCTAGTCTGAAGCGCAGGCACTCATGGAGTAAAACTATGTGGGGGCCACCACCAATCTGCCCAGTCCAGAAATGAATTCAATCTCTCAAGCCCCAAATCAAGCCTATACCTGTGGAAGCAAGATTTATGAAAAGCTGCTCTCTGAGGTGCTTCTTCTCTCCTCCCAAGTCAGTAATGGCAACGTCCTCATCCTCTTTCCCAACACTGGGCAGAGCCAGGTGCTGTTTGGCCCTTCCCCTTTCACAGCGAGGTTTTGCAGGGACGGAAATGAAAGGAGCAGTCCTGTTGCTGCCAGGACGGATCCTGAGGTGCTGGATTATTTCTGCTCTGGTCTTCTTCTGTCAGAAGGGCCAAGCAATGGACCTTGCTTGCTCTCTGCAGAAGCTGTCATCAGCTGTCGTAGCCCAGAAACAGGACTGTGAAGCCAGCAACCAATTAGAAGGATTTCTTCTGAGTATTTTGTCAAGTGCTCTCTTCTGCAAACCACCTTTCTGTTCACAAACTGTAAACTTTGGGTCTTCAGCTCCTTCCAACTCAACTTATTTTAAGCTTTGCCAGAGCTGGCCAGAGCTTTAGACTTTGAAAACACAAGCTCCTGAACAGCCCACTACATGAATTTTCAGAAAACTGGGCAAGTTTTTAAAGGAAATATGACTGTGATTTGGGAAAAGTTTGTTGAAACCAAACTATTTCCAAAGAATATGTTGTTTTTGACAGATCTGCATTTTCCAATGACATTACATTTTGTCCTCAAATTCCTGAACAGCTCCAGTCAGGTCTTCGTTCTGGTTCAGTGACAGCAATGAGATCATCATCCAGTCATGCCAGACAGCAAATCCAGTTTTGTAAAAGGACCTTTCTCAAGCTGTGAGTTTCTACTTTGCAAAGGGTCTCACCACTACTTTAAATTGCCATTTGCATTTCAGATTTCCCTTTCTTGAAGGGAAAACCACAGGATGCTAAGAGGAACACCAAAGGCATAAGTTTATAGTGAGATAATTCGTTCAAATGCAATCAACTGCAAGTGTTGATGACATCTTTGGAAAGGAAGGTTATGATGATTACCTTGAGCCAAATAACAAGAAATCAGGATGTTTACACACTCCCTCCCCCATTCTGCAAATGTAAAAGCAGCATCTGTGGATGCGTGTCTCTTGGTTGAAGGCAAATAGGATCAGTAAGGTAGGAAATGACAGAACTAATAGGCATTTGCTGACATTCAACTCACATGCTGTGATTAAATTGACGTGTCCCCGAACATCCAGCAGTTAGAGACACTTGCAATACTGCTAAGGGGGAACTTCACCAGGCGCATCTCTGTTCAAATATTTAGAATCACTTGGTGCAGAATTACCTCTGAGGTCTTATTTGGCTTACCATGTTACACATGCTTTTATCAGCTACGTTTATTTTCTATCCCCTCTTAATGATATCCATGGAGTTTATCCAGTTTCCTACCCCTAAATACTTTTTTTCATAGGCTAATTTCAGAGTGCTCTCTGACTTTTTTTTAATTTTTTTTTTTTATTTTTTTTTTAACCATTTTGAATTGTGGTACCAGACAGATACTGTGATTTTAACACTGCAGTCCTTAGTGATAATATCACCACCAAGAGCATGCATGCAGAGCTTCTCAGATTTTTTGTGTTTGCACTGAGTCTCAGAATGATCTAAAATGTTCCCTGTTTCAAAAAGGCCTGTGGGCAATATTGTTGGATCACCAAGATCCAGCAATAAGGTTTTAATCCTTTAAATTTCAGGTGATCGGTAAATTCAGATTAAAAGATCATGATCCAAATTTTCCTCAGAAGTGTTTGGTTCACAACAAATCAAAACACAACAGGACTTTCTTTTCAGGGCTATTTCTGATTTGCCTGCTTGCTATGGAAATAAGAAGCTCACCAGAGGGGGAGAGGCAAAGCGTTCCAGAAATATCAAACGAGAATTTTGTACCATCAAACTTCACCTGGTAAGCGCTTACATTTGTCTTCAAAGTGAGACTGAATGCAAACTAGCCGTAATGCAGACTCAGACCCAAAGCTTTTCAGTCCACTCTTGAGCAACATTAAACATGCTGACAGCCATAAAAGTCCGCTATGCACTAAGGAAACTTGTTAAAGCATGCATACTTTTGATCACTTGAGACAATGAATAAACAGAACAGCAAGCACTCCTAGACTCAGGACTTTAGGTGAGTTGATTCGAAAATGCTTATATTTATTGGCCATAAAGTGAACTTTACTGGGTAGTGGGCAGACAGGGTTACCTTGTACCATTTGTAAGGTATGGTAGGGGCACAACTCCTGATGCATCAGGCTCTTCCAGGCCCACCCCTCAATCAGAAGGGAAGGAAGCGGCTAAGAAGAAAGAATTTTCTTTCTCTGGCCTTTTGTACACAGACATAAGATTTGTTCTGAGCTTCATGGTTACACTTCGGACCTGTCTGCCATGTTCTGTGTTATGGGATTTACCGCAAACATCTTTATGGGTCACTTAGGGGCCTCTAAAGTACATAGCATGTGAGGAGCTTATTGCTTAGGTTTTACGGGAACTCAAGCAAATAAAACTGTTTGAATAATAACAGTATCTCTTGAACTCAATAAACCTGGAGGATTTTTAGATACAATTAAAATGGCGCACAAGCCAAGAGTATTATTAAAACCGATTCATCTCAGGACTGTTTTAGCCTGAGAAGCTCGCAGCTGGTTTATGTCAAGGTTACTGTGGCTGCAACATCCTGATGAAACCAATTTAAACCTCCCTTATTCATTTTTCTACCGTGTTGTATCTGTCACCACTGTATAGACCCAGCACTAACCTCAAGGATGTCTTTGAAAAATAAAAGTAAACTTGAGTTTATAGGCTTTGGTTAAACAGATAAAAAACCTATAAAATACCAGGGGCTACCTAGATCTTCAGTTCAATGTAAATTCGGAGGATTGCCATAGAAACAAATGCATTTTTTTTTCATACTGGAAGAAACTAATGAATTAGAGCAGTGAGTTAAATAATTTAGAAGATGAGTATGGATGACTGCTTAACTCTCAAGCAGCAACCTTGTTCTATTTATAGCACAGTTTCCATTTTTGCTCCTTCTTCCTGTATGTGTTTCAATAATTTACTTCTTCACTAACAAAGTATTAAGTGAGGTCAGTAAGCCCACTGCCCGTTTCTAGACCATCAAGCGGAAATTTTGAGTTTAGGAGACTTGCTTCTGGGGTCACATGAAGAGGGTGCATAGAGAAGATGATCAGCTTGAGGGCAAAGGTAGTGATGCTGACGTGTTGGCATACATATATATTGTTATATATATATCCTGTGACCGATTTATCAAATGTAGTGTGATGACACTGTTGCATGACAGACAGTTTCATTTCAGAGTTGGGGATGACACTACATAATTATCCTTCTGCCTAGAAATAAAAGGGCAAGTTGAATGCTGATCCAGTTAAATAGTTCCAGGAAGGGAATATATCACTGGAAGAAAGTGAGTTGCAATGCAGACGATCCCATCTGAATTAGGCAATGGATTACTTAGTGCATGACCTCTTAGTTGAAAGTAGAACATGGGCAGAATCTCTTGTCATATTTGAAAGGGGCACATAAAGATAAACTGTTATAACCAGGTATTCAGATAAGTAAGAAGGCAGCAGCAAGGTCCCAAAGGCAATAACAGAGGCTCTAGAATGGAAAATAAAGAGACAGGTGCTCTGGAGGTCAAACAGCATCATCACGTCTGTTCCCCTTGATACTAGTGCATGTTATATTAGTGCTGGAGAAGTCACTGATGGGTATCATTGAGCAGTTTGGTCTCCATATGCATTTTAAGCTTTTTGCTGCTAGTCATTCAGACTCCCTTCAACAACAGTTTTAGCTCTCATCAGCCAAAAGGTGGACAAAGGAGATGCTACTTAGCAAACAGAAGACCAAGGAGCTCCAAATTCTAATACATGCAGCTTATGCCACAGGACAAGATAGAGAGAGGCAATCAGACAAGACAGTACATGGCATAGTGTCAGAAAAAAAACCTGTCAGGAGGAGCGTCCCTGTGGGTGAAAATGAAGCACTATTATGCACCTAGATTTAAAATCTAGCAAACCAGAATTTTGGGGAGCAGCAAGTCTCCAAAATCTACTTCAGTAGTAGTTGACTAAAAAAAAAAAAAAAGCAGCTATATAAAAATGAGAATTCTTGTTGAAAAAAAAGACCTAAAAGGGGTGACTAAAAGAGTAAATGTTTGCAGTTAACATGAAGACTATTTATAGACAAGATATCAAAGGCTTAGAAGGATGGCAGGACTTCTACCATGCAGACTTCAGATATATCAGCACACTCCACGCAAAGCGCAAAGCAATCAATTGACATGATTTAATATCAGGTTAATGGAAGGTATTTGAAGTAAGAAGACAGCTTTCAAATATCTGAGGCTACACCGAAATGAGGAAAATGGAAAATAATATAAAAACTGGCAGGTTAAATATAAATGCATATGAAGGTAGATTGGAAAAGAGTTTGAGGAACAACTTGAAAAAGACGTAAAATGTCATATAAATTCTTTTTCAAACAGATGAGGAATAAAAAGCCAGCCAGAAAGTTTGCAGGGCAATCAATGGCCAAGCATAAAAGGGAGTACTCAGAGAACATAAGGTCAGAGCAGAAAAAGTAAACGATTTTTTTTGTAGCTGTGACCTTTTTGGAGACTTTAGGAACATTTCCCCATCAAACTGCTTCCCGGTAGGTGAATCTGAGGATGTGTCACGGACTGAATTGTCAGTGGAACTGGAACCATCAACAAAGTGAATAGTAACAAATCACCATACCCAGATGTTGTTCAGAGCAGAGTTGTAAAGGAATGCAAGTCTGAAATAGCTGAACTGTTTACTGTCATGTATAATTTCTTGTTTAAAACCACCTCAATACCAGATGAATGGAATTTCATAAATTTGTCAGAAATAAGAATTCAAAACCATTGAAAACTCCAGCTAAACTGGTAAAAACAGTGGTAGAGAGCGAGCTGGAAAAGGGGTTAAACAGTGAAGTGGCAAAATTTGCTGATGATACTGTATTGTTCAGGGTAATCAAAATGAAAGCTGACTGTGAAGATTTGCAGGAGATCCTTATGATGGTAAGGGAGTAATAAAACAACAAATGAAACTGAATGCATAAACGTAAAGTAATGCCTGCAGGAGAAACAATCCTATATACATGTTAGACTCAGAAATAGTTTCTGTCACTCAGGAGAGAGATTTTGAAAGGTAAGTCTTTACTAATGAACAATTAAGCTGCTAAAATGCTGGGAATTATTTGGAAAAGAGTATGGCATGAATCCACAGTGGACACAAACATGAAAACTGTGTGCACTTCCAACGCCCTCATCTCAGAAAGTTTATAGTAAAAATAGAAAAGGTAAAGAGAAGGACAAGAAGGACTGCTGAAGCTAAACAATGGCTTCCCTTCGAGGAATGGCACACAGCCCGGACAACAATGGAGGGACGCTGTGATAAGTTTTCTGTAAACAGAGACTAGCAAAGAAAAGGTGAATAGGAGTTAATTCTCCACTGTCTTTTCTAATATAACTATGGATATCAAATAGACCTAACAGGTGACAGATTCAAAACAAACAGAAAAGAAACACTGCACATAATGCTTCATAAGTTCTTAAATCCCTGAGCTGAGTATGTACCAGGGAAGCATCACTAGATACCTTCTCTATTCTTATACTTGCATTTCTCCAAGTATAGGAATAGGGACTCCTCTAAGAGTTGGAGTCTGGGGGATAGAATGTTATTCTCATGTCTTGGGAGGAGGTTGCTATTCTCATGCCATAAGACAAATTAATTTCATTCCTCTCCTTGCCATTTTCTGGGTTTATTTGTTAAAGGCTCTTATCATGTCAGCAAAATATACAAAGACCTGGAATTGAACCACTGTAGCAAGAGCTTCCCAAGCAAGCTGGGGTTAAACAGATAAGTTTAGTTTCTGTTGAACTTCAAGCAGAAGTCATTTTGGTTAAACTCATATCTCCATAGAGAAAACATCCCTTTTAAGGCAGAACAATATTAGATTACAGGGTATGCGACACCATTTTTCCACATTCCAGTTTAATGTTCACACAAGCTCTTCCTCCCAGATGCGGCATTTCGCCTGACACTTACTGCATGTCATGCACTGGCCTGAAGGCAGTAGGTGAAAGTGACATGGCATTTAAAGAAAATGTTCCTGACAGCATTGTCATGATCTGCAATCACATGAAAATCACTACTGTTTATTTACAGTGGCTTGGTTAAAGATCTGTACCCGGCCCAAGGGCATAAAGCAGTGACCTGAAGTCTTAAATAGAATTCCACTTGAAATAAAATAAAACAAAGGAAATATGCCACAGCAATAATATTTGAAAGATCTGCTGAGTGGTAAAATAAACACTGCCTCTATTTATCTGGCTATCAATCCATGGAGAACACGAAGTAATTTGTCACGCTGGAATGGTGAGACTCGTGAGCATCTTTGGGATCACTTAACTCACATACATGAAAACTTAGTGGGAAGGCAGAAGATCAAACCCATCCCTTTTTTAAATTGATATTACAGTCAACACTGGCTAAATAATAATTTCCCTTTCCTTTTCCCAGCGGTCCTCAGTCTTATTTTCCTCAAGAATTCCATCTATGCTCAATTTTAATTTAATATCTGAAACAATCTTGTAATGTGCACTAAGAAAGCATTTTTGTATATTTGCATGTTTTAAAAAGGAATTTACAAATAAGCTGGATTGGTTTAAACAACTGCATTTTAAAGCATACATGATGTTCTATAAGGGTAAGTGGCAGACAGGATGTGTGGATTACAGCCATTTCCCTCTGCAGATGTGCAGGGTAGGCTTGGGAACAACATACAACTCTCCCCATGGTACATACCGTATGGAGGTCTGCAGGGCAGAGGAGGAGCTGGTGCCTGGCATGTGCTCACACCTGCAGTGCCTGCTGCGGGATGCCAGCCACATCAGAGAGTTCAGAGAGCAGCCCGGGGCTGTCCCTGTTGGCATGATGGAAGAGTGGTACCCACCAGGCGGAGCAGAGCACCCATGGAGATGGGTGCTTGAACCGGCACTCAGGTGGCAGGATACACCCAGACTCCCTCCCCTAGTATGTGCCTGATCCCATTGCCAAGTCAGGCCTTGCATTCATACAAGGAAAACAGCAAGTCTGGGCTCAAACGTGGTCCTATGAACAGCAAAGATGCACCCATGATTCTGGGTAATTTCCTACCTAGTCCTCCTTCTGGGTCATAGTTTTGACTGCCTAGTAGATGGGGGGGAAGATGCTGACTCTTCTGTGCAAGAAGAACAGAAGCAGCAGCCATTGCTGTTCCTAACAACTACCAGTTCAGGTACATAAAATCAAATCAGAATGACAAGGCTGTTCTTTCATTTTGTGTGTCCTTGTGCTGCATTTACCACATGCTTCCACATTTTCAGCAAATAAGCTAGGAGTGCTACAGAAACTCTCAGTCGTGACAAGGCTGCCTCACTTGCCATGTACACCACTGAACATTGACCAGAAATGCTGCTGGACAAAGCAATAGATAAAACTCCCAAAGATTCAGTGCAGTGCTTAGCAGCAATGAAAAACAAACCCAGGATATATAAATAGAAACACCGCCTATAATCTGGCAGAAATAATTTTAGAGCGATTTCAAGCGGACAGCAGTATGCAAACGTGAACAATATGCACTGAGATTAATATTCAGGGACTAGTATGAGTGGGAAAAGCAACTGGAGTAGTGTCTGTGTATCTCTTCTGGGGTTATGGAGAGGGTAATGGAGCAAATGGCCTGGTTCTCAGAGGGGAGCTGCATGAGGAGTTCCGAAGGGTTCTCTCTCCCCATTTTACATCCATGAGCAAAAGAAAGAAAATGATCCAGAAACAAAGGATAATCTACTTAGCACTGAAATCCTGATGCCATCAACATTTCCCATAAATTCAGTGGGCTTTTGATGAAGCCCTTTATATAACCAGAGCAGGAAAAAGAAAAAGGAATGATCGGGAGAAACACTCTGAAAGGTGGTTTAGTTATCTGTTTGGGGGATTTAAAGAAATGGCGAGGAAACAGCAACAAGCCCAGGGCATTGACACTGCTGAATGTCTCGCCTTCTTTACATTTTTTGCATCTCCTGTGGCTTCTCGGTAGAACTGTATCTCTGGTCTGAAACAGTAGGAGTCAGCAGGATAAATGTACTGTAAGAAACACATTTTCATCCAACAGTTCAAAAGCCTCAGTAAAAATGGTAAAGCTTAATCTGTCCGCTGTGGGCTGCAGCAGCAGACAGCGCGGGTGGGGCCTCAGTGCAAGTCTTGGCTGCTTGTTTTTTTAGGGAGCTTGAATAAAGATATTTATTCTTGGAAGAAAATAGGTCAATTATTTTCTATGGCAACCGGAAAATAAACACACAAACTGGCAGCAAAACATCTGTCCCCTGGTTGTTGGTTTTTTTTTTTCCTTTTTTATAAAAAGACCAAGTAAAAGGTTACTTTGTAATATTCATTGCTAAACTATTTATTCAGTTAAATTCCATGTTGGCTTTTTACAGCCATGCAGAGCACAGCCCCCATTGCTGGAAGCTGATGGGACAAGCCCCAAGAACTGCTGTGGAAGCTGAGCCTGAGCCTGAGACCGAGCCTGAGACCGAGCCTAAGCCTGACCCAGGCCACTGCTGACAGTGGGCAGGGAGAAATTTCACCTGCGTGCTCATGCAGCAAAAAACGTGAATCATGAGCACTGTCTCACTTCCAGCGGAATTTGTGTGTGCATCATTTGTATATAAATTACATTTACATCTTAAAAGATGTCAGTACTACTGGGTTGTCAAGGTCAGAGGAAAAGTACTTATTTACTGACTTCCCCTGTCTCTGCAGAAGCCAGCACTACTACAACAGGGCAGCCAGCCTGCAGTTCACTCGTTTCTCTTAAGCTTGAGCCTTCGCTGTTTCTGTAGATAGGTTCTTCCTTCCAAAAGTCAGAAGGTTTCCTCAGAGGGAGGGAAGGAGCCTCCTGGCTCCTTTCAAATGAAAGCTGACTGTCTTCCCCACCATCTTTCCTCCTTTTAACAAAAGGGAACCTTAGCCCCTTAGGACTTCCAGTTGCACAACTCCCTGTCAGCCTCTCTTCCTTTTTGTTGGCAATGGGTGATCTGCCAAGCCATTGACTGTGAAGAAAAGGTAGGTAACATATACCAGTATGGTCCGTACTTGTCAGCTGAGACTCAAATTATTTTTTCTTATATGAATTTGGAGTAACTCAATGTATCTGAGTTGCAGGATTCACTTCAAACAGAGTCAATTGATGTCAATTGATGAAGCTTTACATAAGTACAGCTAACATGGGAAGCCAGCCTATCTTCTTGGGAAAGCGGGAGAACTCAGAGTTATTTGTGTTATTTCAGATCAAAAGGATCAAAATGGTGGACTTTAACTGAAGTCTGTTTTAAAAAAAATAATAGTATCTTTGAATACCATGAAAAAGGGACAGCAGTAGTGAGGCAGTAGGCACAGCACTGAAATGTGAAAATATGAAAATTCTTAAAAATATCTGCACATTCCCCATGAATGGAGATGAAAACATGCTACTGCTGTTAGCAGCACGGTTTGATCTAAGCAGCTGCTAGATCAGGATCTCCTCAGATCTGCCAGTTGGGAAGAAAACTTAGTAATGGATTCAATCACATACCGTTATACAACTTGACTTACAGGAAGGTATAAATCCCGCTGCTTTGACTGCACAAAAAAATCAAACAACCTATGACAGCTTCTTCACTTACCCCTTCAAGACTCTTTCTGCCAGAACCTTAATCCAAGAGTCACCTCTCCAGGCTTCCCACAAGCCTACACAGGAGAGCTGTTCAGACTGCTGAAGCTGCTTTTTCTCTCCCTTCCAGTGTGTGGTCTCACTCTTCCTATCCCCGAGCCATGTCACACACACAGATGCACGCAGGCACGCGCACACACACACTCGCACATACTTTTCCTAGCGCCTCATGCAGCCAAAGTATCTCTGCTCAGAGCATTCAGATTCCTGAACAGCTTTGTCTTGCCTTGATTTTGAGTTAAATATCTAAGAATGAGAGAGTCACAGAGAAAGAAAGAGCACAAGAAAAGTACAGGCTTGATCTGGAGGCTGTGGTATTATCAGTCCTCTGCCCTAAAAGCAGGCAGATACGGGCTCTTGTGCCAGCTTCCTTGAATTATTTCTCTTTCATCCAATAAATGTGCACTGTGAATTGCATCCTTTCTGGGGCATAGTCTCTTCCTTTTTCATCTGAGTGCTTTAAACAAAGGGGCAGAATCGACGCCTCTCCTTGCTGGCTCTAAGTGAAGGGGCACTATTCCTCCCCAAGTCCCTGGCACAGCCTGGCAACTCAGCCCTCTCCTTACAAACTGAACATGTGATGTAGGAGGCATCCTTTGAGCCTGTTTTTCAGATAAGGTCTGTGAAGGGTCACAGGTAGAGAGGCATGAAGAGCTAGATAACACAGCTAAATTCTCAGATTAGGTTGCTTCTGAATATGTATGACAGCTGCCTTTAGGTGTCTATGTAACTTCTGATCTCTACGTACTTTTAAAATTAAGTATTTTGAGGAACTAGGCTTTCTGGGCTTTCTTCTTGAAATTCCTGCCTATATGCAGCATAGCTAAAGTTCAGGCAGTTTGTACAATGCCTTTAGTTCTGATATTCTTTTTCAGTAAAGCAGCGCTGTTTACCTCAATGATATTAATTTTCATTTTTCCATTGCAAATCAATCAGCATTGGGCCCAGAAGCTGTGAACCACTGAAGCATAACTCTAATAGTCTCTTACTCTTGGATAATTTTAATAAGTAAAGATGCCAAAGGGTACTTGGGTTTGGAGACCAAGACTGTTTTCACAGTTTCTATCCACTGTAAATACTGCATGAACTATTGCTACAAAACACCTCTGTTAAAAGAGACCAGATATGAAACTTTGTCTTCCCAAACATCTTCTTTACTGACAAATTCTTGGGAAAAGGAATTCTGTTAATAACAGGAATTTTACTCTTCTCCTTTCTCATTTTTACCATCAAAGTTTACATATACCCCTGTTTCTTGTTTTCCACTTACGGAAATCAGCAGAACTGATGCTGTTCCCAGGGACAATGCTACACACAGGTTTGCTTAAATTAGAGTTAAGTGGGGAGAAAGAAAAAAAAGACAACCTAATTAACTCTTGCAGTTTCTAATGGCCCGTATCCCATTTAAGCCATGGCCACCTTACACTTTGCAGGCATAAATTTCTTGGTCAAGAGAGGAAGTATGGGGTTTTTTTGCTCTTCCTGTTAGTTTTCATTCTTTGTTCTCCTGCCAAGGCCCCATCACCCTTCCTGTTCCCAGAATAGGAATTTGGTGGCATCTCTGAGGAGTCTGAGAGAAGACGGGGAAAAATGTTGTGCCAGAATATGGCAGGAATGGCTGATGATAGGAAATAATGGAAGAAAAGAGGAGTGGAGTTGAGACTTGTGGCTACAGTCATGCAGTGCCAGGGGTAATCCAGCGACCCATGTCCAAATCATTGCAGCGCAGACTGGGTGCTGGGGATGGAGGAGTGAGCCCTGTCTTCCTCCCCATTCACTGTATCTTCCCAAGATACCATTTTAGACGTCTAAAATGGCCTTCACATAAGGATAAAATTATACTTGAGAGAGAATATTTCATATCAACCAACCAACGATCTGGGGTTTTCACATGCGAAATGTGGATTTTAATGTGGAAAACTGCAACTTCATGAAGATCTTGAGTTAGTTACTCATCCTGATTGAAATTCTCGCTGCAGGCTGGTGTGAACAGTTTTAAACATCTACATATAGCACCTTACAACATACAAATTTTTATTCCAAAATACAAAGGAGAACAATGAATGTGACATTACTCACTTTAGTGGGTAATTACCACAGAATGGTAACAAAAGGCATTTGGGGAAGACAATGCAAGTGACCAGTAAACCTATTTTTGGTCAGTATATCTACAGAACTGAATAATTGACTCCCTTCATTACTTTGATTTGCTGGCCATCCACACTGCTAAAAGTTAGTTTGTTCCCAGCAGCTCCTTAATACCTTCCAAAGCAAAACTGGGTTGTGAGATTGGGCATCGTGGTGGCAGATGAAAACCCAGGGCCAAATGCTCCATGCTGTGCATGCCATTGGTCTGCTCAGGAAGGAGCCTGCTCTCATTTGGCAGGGGGGTTGGAACTAAATGATCTTTAACCATTCCATGATTCTATGATTTCCGAACAAGCTGATGAAAAGAAGTGCTGACACTGATGTTGGGTGTGAGCAAGACGCTAACTAGTATTTGGAAGTGGAGACAGAGGAGAGAGGGCAAAGACAGGGTGGAAGTTTTGGTGATGCTCAGTTGTCTATCATCCATCAGAGAAGACTTCCTGAGAACAGTGTTAAAGGGTTTTATTTGGCTGAACTGAGCACTCCATTAGGTCTCTATTTATTTGGATACCCTGATACTTTGATGAGATGCTATAAGTCTCAGGATATTAAAATGAGCAATATTTTTAGAGCAAGAAACATCTTCATTTCGTAAGCCCTTCTACCAGCTTCTCCCCAAGCTCCTGAGAGAAGGAACAGGCAGTGCAGCTGGCCAAGAGGGCTGCTGAGGTTCAACTGTTTTCTACGCACGAGGACCTGTCTTGGAGAAAGCAAAGACATCAAAGTCTACCATTTAAAAAAAATAAGATGAAGTTCAAAGGCCTCATTAAATTCCAATCCTAAAATTACAGCAGGGAAGAAAGCCATTTTGCTGGTAAATGGGTCCACATTTGTCTGCAGGCTCACATAGCTTAAATCTAAATGCCAGACTTTGTTTGGAAACTTTTTGCCAGCTGGCGCAGACAGGGTATATTGACACACAAGCAAGGAACTCCACATACAGGAAGAAATGGAACAGTAAGAGATAAAATTGGAATATTTGAGAAAACAGTAAATTTAGGTAAAAGAAAAATGCTTAAACTCTGTTAATGGAATACAAGTAGTTTTTCTTCAGGGAACTGGAGAGTTAATCCTTTTACAGACAATGTGACATTTTCCAAAATAAATTCTCATACATGTAAGAGCATTGAGCTGGTGAGAAGAAGATTAATCTCTTATCAATGCCTTGTTTATTTTGAACATTTACAGCTTATGAGACTAACAGAATGATTTATCATTGGCTCTAAAATACTGTAAACACGTCATCCAGAGTTTCTACATGCACTTTTGCTTTGGGATCTCATGGATAAATTATACAACTGAATTTGTATTCACATTTGCTAGGATAGAAGATATTGATGCGATTCACATTTCTAGGATTGTTACTAGGTGCGGCTGGCAAAGGAAAGATGAAGCATTAAAGGAAGAACTAAAAGGATCAATCTTAATTACTACTCACAGCAATTTATTATGAGGTCCTATCAGTCACATGTAAAAATGCACTCCCTCTTAATGCTATTGATTCTATATCCACAAAGAAACCATAGAATAGCCTTTCTTTCTTTTTTTAAGATGGTATCCCAGATTGCTCTAATTAGCAAAAGGAGACTGAAAGCACACAAGGAAATAGCTGAAACATAAGCTTAAAGCACTTTGGAAAAGACGACGAAATTCCTCAATGTGCCTCCCTTTTTAAGACTGAAAATGGAATAGCTAATTTATGCCACAAATCCATGTTTGTGGCAAAGGTTCCTGTAGTCTGTTTCCTCAAAATGGTGGAAAACTGCAGCACTTAATCAGAGGAGATATAAGCTTGAAATGCTTTCAGTGGGACTGAATACCTGTTCAGTATCACAACTGCATTTAGAATCTTTTGGCTGATTTGATCAAAACTTTTACTATGCTCAGCTTAGGGAAACAAGAAAATAATTGACAAGAACCAATGTCATAGAAGGACATGTATCAGCAAGTTCTAACTTGTTAGTGGACTAGGAGACCCTACTGTGTTCTTCTGTTGTAATAGAGAGCTGCAAAATTTTCATAACTTGAAAGATTGTGTGCTTGAATATGCTAGAGGTACAAAGCATGTACTCAGATGTTTCATTTGATAAATCGCCAATGCATTTCTCATTGTCCACTTCTTTGGTAGGAAAAAAAATTAAGTATATATGTGGGCAGGAAAAGTAACAACCTCGATACAGCTATATTCAAACTTGCATCCCTGGAAGTGCTGACAGTAAGTAAATTCATATGTATTCTTGGTACTTTCTTGTCTTTATCAGTCATCAGGCCCATCATTCATGATGAAAAGGCATTCTTTGAGAATGAAATAACACAAAACATTAGAGACCCGGAGGGCTTTAAAGGAGTCTAGGTGGTCTAGTTACCTCTCCTGCACCACTTACTTCTCTATGTGTTGTCCATAATGTTGGAGGAGGATTCTGGTTTCTGGGGACATGATAAAGCAGACATTTACCTAGCACTTACACAGGGTTAACAGGGCTATGAAAGCCCAGAAATAATATCTTGGGAAGAAGATAATACGTAGTCTGTTAGAAAGAGATCAACAATGTAGCTGAATGACACCCTTGAGATGAATTTGTTCTTTTTTACTGTGATTACTGACAAATGTAAATGCTCTGTATACATATGGTCCCTGTGAATTTCTGTAAGACTATCTATAAAGAGAAAGAGTTAGTTCTAATGAGTTTAAAACTTCACTTCAATGTTATGATATTTAAATAATCATTAGGATTTATTCAAACAACATATATGGGTTTGTTTTGATATTTCTGTCAGTGTTATAACCATTCCTGCAGTTTTATTCTGCCTGTACACATATAAGATTGAGAGGGGAATAATTTAACAGTCATTGTAAGCATATGCAATTTAACAATGAAAGACAAATCTTCTGCTCTTGTATAATTTCTAGTTTCACTTCTACATTGATAGAGCAGTTATTAGACTGAAGACACTTTACTACACAGAACTGTAAGAAATATATTAAAATGATATAAAGGAATATTGAGGTTTCATCATGATGGCCTCAGACATAAGGAATAACAATGTTGTCCATAAATCCTTAATTCCATTCCTTCATGTACATGCAGTACCAATAATTAGAAGATCACGTATGATTTTTTTCCTTCAGGACTTCTAATTAATTCAGCATGGTGTATCATTAGATTTGTCAGTGACTTCTCTGCGTATCTCATTAGATCCTTGCTGGCCTTGCAAGACCCAAACCTATTGAAAGGAAGCTCATTTTTTTCTGATTTTTCACAGCAGCAGTCTGCAGAACCCTCTGTGAGCTGGGCTTCTGAAGCCCAGGGTGGGGTCAAAATCTTTGTTGGGAGTCTTCAATTTACATCTAATTAAGTCTATGAGTAAGCAAACCTTGCTTTTTGCCTGCCATAAATTCCATGCTCTTTGAGACTTTCAGTTGTCACAAATTCACTGTTGAAACTACTGGTGAGCTATGAATATCATGTTCAATAAAACATACCTCCTAAAATCTCCTGGTAGAATGCATATAGCAGTTTTCAGCACTGATTATAGCTGCTATGCTATAAGACATTGTCAGGACTAACCTATTCCCATTGTTGGGGCCTCCTTTCTCCTGCTTCTTTACTGCTTTGATTATGTATCATCAGTGTTAAAATTATTTATGTTAGGATTCTATACTAAGGCATATCACCATACTGTGAGTGTGCTACTCATTTGTGCCACTCATTTGTATGCAAATTTAGAGGCAGAGTCCATATTATACCTCTTCTTTTCTTGCTCCTGATTGGAAATCTAATTGTGAGGATTCAGCACTAATAAAATTAGGGCAATTATCAATACTCTCGGTTCGTATTATTTTTAACAGTCTTGCAATAGTTGTTTCTCCCTGAGATTCTCAACTGCTACAATAAAGATACTTAAAGACTGCAGATGTTCTCATTCAGAAAAAAAAGAAAAAGGAAGGAACATTTCTATCATTCCAGTTTTGAGGGAAAAACTTTAAAATGCAAATTTTAAATGCTGACAGCAAGAAACATTTAAAGAGGACTAGAAATCCATTAATACTTTTGTATTATAATTTTATTTTAAAACCAGTCTCAGTTTTGGGAGATCTGCATCACATTTTATAAGAATGTTTGATGACTTTTTATTGTGAAACATAAAGCACAGTATGGTAGAAATTTAGTTTAAATGCAGAAGAGAAAACTTTGTGGAAAGACAGTGGCAAAAAGAACTTGAAAATATTACTGCAAGTCAGGAAAAGAATTCATCCTAGAAGAACAGGGGGAAAAAACCCTATTATCACATTACTTAGGAAGGAAGATCTGGATTACTGTAACATCTGGTGTGGTCTCACACTGGTTTCAATCCCAAATAAATTATTCTGTGTGATTACATGGGACAGGAGCTACAGTCTGGTAGGCAGCAGATTTTGAAAATGGCAAGAAGATTTTTGCTCATTGCTCTTGCATTTATCATATTTTCATTCTATGAAACATCACCAAAAAAAATGATAAATGGCAGCTACTTATATTCTACATTTAACTTTCTGTCATAGAGCTGTTGACAGTGTAAATAGAGTTGCTTTGAAAGATACTATTACTAAATTATCTGATTTTTTCCTGATCCCAAATTTGCCATCCAGCCAAGAACTAATTTTGCAGCTTGGTGCTGTCAGACATGAGCATGCTGCTGACCTCATGTTCCTTAATCTTGTCACTGAGAATCTTGTGGACACCTTATAAGCCCAGAGAGCTCAAATTTTCTTAAGATGCTTCCTGACTCTGCTCCCTGACTCTATCAGCAAATAAAGTACGATGAAATATTGAGAGGAGAATTCTCTAGATTGTAAAATCACCTTGCCAAAACTAGCTTTTGTATAACTGGGTCAATCTCACCTTTCTGTAAGAAAAAAGCTTTAAGGATTGTCAAAGCTAATCTTTGGGCAGCATTTTTAGAAGCCTGGGGACTGCACTCACACACCCCTCAGCAAGTGAAGGGGTTAAGTCCAGGCCTCTTTTCAGAAGCTCTCTGGACTTCAGTAGCAAGAAGCTCCATAAATAAACAATTTTGGACAACCCAAAGTCCAAAGAAAAAGAGGTGATCTGGAGGGATCCACTGTGGCATGATCATGACAGAAAAAGCAGCTTTACAGAGACACTGTCCAAAGCAAAGATTAATTGGTAGAAACATGTGTAAGACCCAAATAGAAAATAAATTAGATTGGATTGACACATTGAAACACAGATGCATAATTATTATCTTGCCTAAAAAAAAAAGGAAAGAAAATGGCAAGAAACATAATCTTTTCTGATAGCAAAATAATAAACAATAAACATGCATGAAATTACCTCTTCACAATCTTTTTATTATTGATATTCAGTGTGCTCTCAGCTCTGATGATGTTCATGCAAAGACACATGGTGGGGGCTGGCAGCTGCATTACCACCATTTTTGAAGTGAAATTCTCAGCAAGAGTATGCATAATGGCATAGTTCTGTTTCTTTGTATGTGCATGATAGAATCAGAACCAGTTAACTCTTGACCAGTGTATTAATTTCATAAGTTCCTTTCCCTGTAATACCATGTGACAGTCAGGGAATGTATTCTTTGATATGTATTTACTGGAGGCTCTCAGAAACATGGCACTGTTTGTACAGCAAAGTCAGAGCATCAGCGAGAAGGGCATGGACCTCTCCTCCAAGCCATTTCTCTTCTCTGCAGCCTCACAGACAGAACTTGTCAAAGGCTGTTGCCAGAGCAACTGAAACCTCTCACAAAATAGCATTTCTGATGTGAGACAGCTGTACCCCAGGGAAATACAAACGCAACTATTTTCAAATCGCTAGTGTTGAAGTAACTTGTTATGAAAACACCATACTATGATAAACAGTCATAAGACATTACAGCTTCATGGTTTGTGGGATCATCTCTTGTAATGCTGCTTTCCTGATAAATAGAAAAATAATCTAAGGAACAGTGTTTATGCGGAGGCTTTTAGGATAATTTCAGCCCTTTTCTCCACAGATGAAAAAAAGCTCTTGATATTATAAGCCTAATGACTCAGCTATGGGATAAGTTCAAAGGACTGGCTGCAAAGGGTCATGGTATCCTCATTAGTTCCCTATGCGTCTGTCCAGGGAGCAAGAAGAGGCAAGAAACCAAGCTGTGCAGAGCCTGAAGAGAAAAGAGACTTTTGGGTCTTGAGGTTGAAAGCTATGACTATGCTTTACTGCTGTACTATAGATACTAAAAATAAAACTTCCATGCAGGTTTCTTTTCCTGTTTGACTTAGCTTGCAGAGCAGATCGTCAGTGAGGAGGCAATTCCCTTTCAGTCTTTAGCTAGAGAAGACGCATTTCAGCTTAACAAGTTGGTTTTTTTTTTAAAAGTGACTGAGCACTTTCTGAAAACAGAGAGTCTCTCACTTACAATAAATATATCCTTCACCTAGTCATCAATTTATTTATTCCGTCTTTTTTGGGGAGGGGAGGGGGGGGTCAGCTTCAAGTTGAAATTCATGAAGAAAACATTGATTAAGAGAAGGTAAGAGACAAAGAGTGTATGTAAGCTAAGTTATAGTGTATACAACACATTAAGAGGCATTGAGTTATTTAAGCAGGCTGTTTTCCGTTAGACCATACAGCTTCCCCTTAACTCTTCTGCTGCAAAGCACACAAAGGTATAAAGGCAGCCACTGGCACTGGATACTTTAATAGATTACATTCAGAAAAACAAGGTTATGTTGGAAAGTGACTGTGACTGCAGAGAATTTCTAGGGCAATAAATGTAATTTCTCAGTTTTCTTGGAGCTGGAAACAGTGATGAAGAAAAGAGGTGTTGCTTATCAATGCCACTCACACCGATAGCCACCTTTGTCTCAGATACGGAAGAAGATGAAGGAAACTGTGGTGGGATTAGAAAGCAAACACTGACTTTTGCATTTATATTTCTTATTGGGGATATCAAACTGCAAGGTTCTGAGCATGCTGCCCCTTATTAGACTAGCCCTGTTGATTTCAGTGACCCTAATAATTTATTTAAGTCCATCCCTGAAGATTTTGCTGGATTAGGTTGATGATGTTTGAAATTTTGCAGAATCAATTTCAGAGCTCTCTCACTGGTGTATTTTTCTTCAGAAGATGTAACTGACATGATACTCATTTCAGATGCGTTCAGATTTGGTTATGTTTCAAAATCTCCTGACACTAGATGTCATGACAGTTATGGCATCTGAAGAAAAGTAGTATCTACTCTTCATAGGAATATCTGCAGGGTTTTTTGAGACTTTAGGACTCTACTATGCTATCATTTGTCAAGCTAATTCAAAAGTAGTTTCCTATTTTTCTTCTTCACTTTTTAATGTCATCAGTACTCAGATGTCCAGCTAGAAGTATAAGGGATGGATTTTAGTGTCACAGCTGTGTTAATCAGGAGTCAGTCCATCAAAGTTAATGGATTATATCAGGCCCAAACTGAATAAGCACTATTGACTCAAAGAAATCAGTACAACCTTCTTGAAAATTATGTAAGTAAGAGCTTCTGGGAACTTTCTTCTTTACCAGACTAGTTCATCTAACCCATATGATATGCTCTCCACTTTGTGTCATTGTTTCCTGTTTGCTCTCCTCCTTCTAAGTGGAAAACTTTTGGTTCCTTAAAAATACTTTAATGGGGATCTTTACAAGATTATAGATATTTGCATTGCCTGCATAAGGTGTACCTTTCCTGATATCCCACTTAACTTCTTCAAGAATTAGGAAAAGAAATGTGCCATTTTGCATAAAATGTAGTTCACTAGAAGACTTTGAAAGAGTGTTCAAACATTGTAATTTCATTATGGCGTTGTGAGCCGTTTCCGTTTGAATCAACTTAATCTCACACAGATTATACATCTTTTTAAAATCACTGTTAGCAATGTTTGGACACAAATATAAGTACAGAACAGATTGCATTTCAAAATGTCTGGAATCTAGCTGTGAATATTTTTCTAAAAGATGTTTCACCTGTCCAGCTTCCAAGTGCTCCAGCACTGGAGCATTTGTATTTACTATTAGAGCATTTGTATTTACTGAACTGATCATTTCTAGAAATCTATTTGAAGAATCTTTGTGTCATTAATGTTGTTTCTATACTGATGACTGTTAAGATTGGAACCTTGATCACTTTATTGCTTGTTTATATGATGTTATTAAAAAATCAAATTACTATTACTGAATATTCAGTAAAGGAGACACTGCGTGTATCCTCATTTTCTCACTTTCCTTCATTTCTAACAAATGAAGGTCTATCCACTGGTAATCAGCTTGCATAGACTGAAAACTTAATTTAATTTCAGAAATAGCTCCTCTTATCCATAGCTTTTTATTTTGCTTTTTTCTCTGTAACTATTTCAGATAAAAAAAAGAAAAAGTGTAATGATGTGGAGGCACTTTCTAAATTATGAAAAAGTATGTCTGCCCTTTGATCGCATCCTTTCTGTGGATCCAGTATGGCTATTTACTCACATACTATCTCCTTACCTCAGGCAGGAAGATTCAGACTTCCACATATGCAAAGACCAGAAATGAGAATACCATCAGTAAGTATGTGGAGATCCAGTGGCATTTCATAAGCCTTCGTTATCAAGGGGGAGATACACACATCTACTAAGCCAGTTCTGAGAACAAATGCTGAGACAAGAAGCAAGAATTTCCAGAGTCTGAATGGAAACCTTGTGTGTCTACCGCTATCTTGAGATAAACTCCTGAAGTACCTTTGATAATGTCAAGGAATTAAATGGGAATTTGACTGTTGACTTTAGTGCAAACATGATTTTGCTTCTGTATTAATAAACAGAGCCAGTGTGCACTCTGATAGGTGTCAGGGAGATCAAGGTCCTCCACAAAAGGACGTTTGAACAATTTCCTCTGTCTTCAAGAGCTCCTTCAGACAACCTGACTGGGTGGAGAGGGTGAAAAATGAAGGCTTGCTTAATTTCCCACATTTTTCTCATCATAGAGCTGAAATAAAGGATCTTCTTTTTGAGGCTCTTAACTATTAAAACTCTTTGTACCCTTCTCCCTGTTCTCTTATGACTCTCCCTCCTTTGCCCCAAAATTTCCTTTCCACTTTAAAATCACTTTGACAATTAGGATCTGAGCGTGGCCCAAAGTTGTTACTTTGCCAGCAGGTCATGAAGTCCTGTTTGCAGCTATTGGGCATTACTTTCTGGATCCTTTTTTCACTTTAAACAGTATATACGCAAGCATTGTAAGATTTTCTGTCTTTGAAACACAAGAGCTTTTTTTTGTGTGTGAGATCTTAATCATAAATTGGTTTCTTGGACAGGAATATTCACTTGGCATCAAGCAACAGTAAAGGCCTTTGCTTTCACTTCAGGCTGCTTTAGAACATTTCAAAGGCTACAGGAAACATTCTGTCTATGATTTACACTCTATCTTAATTGTGCTGCGTATTTCCAAAACAATATTGAAGGATGTTCTTTTGTGGGTAGCTAGGAACAAAAATATCTTGTTTAACTTTTGAGCTATGTATACTTTCTTGGCAAAGATTAATTTGAGAGATGGATAAAAGATAGCTTATTTTGCTCCAAGGAAGGGTTTTACTCTAGGAGATTGAATTTTGTTACCAGTGCAAACATTTGACAGATTGGGTTCAATTATAAGAAATAAAACTAGGAGAACTGATATTTTCCTGGCTATTTCCCAGAGACTGTTGGTTTGACAGTTTTTTTTTTTAAGTCTTTGTCATGCAAGGTATCTGAGTGTTTGTCCTCTATTTCTCATTTTTGGAAAGGAAACTAATCTCAGGATTTAATCCAACTCAGCATGGAAAAGGTAAGGAATGAAGAAGAAAGACTTTTGTCGACCCTATCTTCTCCTGACTTGTGTGCTGGTTTTTCTTCTTTTTCGTCTACTACTGCGACCGTGCATATTGGGAACAGAAGCGTCAGGCTTCTTTCTAGAAGTCTGATGAAAGGATAAAGATCATCTAAAACAAGTCCTCCATCAGACCCAACGTAAACTTGCATGCAGAACCCTAGCAGGGAGGAGCACTGGTGTGCCAGGGAAGGGAGATTTCTATACAACGTTGTGCTAGGAGAGTTGAGGGGATCTGGAATTAACTAGCATTTGTGTGCTTCAAGAGGCTTGCTTAAAAACAAAGAAAACAAATTATATACTGTAAATGTTCACAACTTTACACTGCAAAGCCCATTCAAATTTTAATGGGTAATTTTTGCATTAAAATTCCATCGCTTCCTAGTATTTGCCCACCAATTACACTCAGCATATTAAATTTGAGTGGAATTCCTGTTATAATGACCTCTCTGGTCCCTGGTGAGGGTCAGTGCATCCTGCTCAGATGTGTACAGCTAACTTCCACTCGCTGACAGTCACACTTGTCTCCACATGTATATGAATGCATCCTTTTATCATCAGGATGACTTTTATTCCAAAGAAAGTTGGCTCCTTTGCCACAGCCATGCCTCCCCCTCCCCAAAATGTGCAAAATGACACATTTCTCTCACCACTTCTGTGTTAACAACAAACCCTCACTCACACACCTCTCTGTGGCATGTGAAAGGACATTTCTACAGATCTGTGGACCCTCTATATGCCCCTTTTGAAATATGCTTCACCTCAGTATTTGCAAAGCACTTTCTACAGAATATGATACTGATCTACCCATGAATGCAGCTGTGACCACAGTGGCAAGCTTGTACTTGCTTTCAACTCTCACATATTGTATTTGGTTGCAAAGTGGCTGTTTTTCTGCCTCAAAAGCTGGGCTGTAGAACCTTTACACACATCTACTGCAAACTTCTGATAGTCTGTGAAACTAATGCTGATGGGCTGTGGCCATCACATGTACGCAGGTAGAATACAAGGAAATATGGAATATATAATACAAGAATACATATTTCTAAACCTATTGGACATGCAACAGTTCTGACTTAAAATGAATCTCATGAAGCAGAATTGCTAGTGTGTTTGTGTGCCTGTGAAATGTATTGTTAAGGAAGGTTCATTTTCCTTGTTGTCTCTTTTTGGCTCTGATAAGAAAAATAGGCCATATTAAAGCAAAGTGTGGCAGTTACAATTCAAATGTGGGCTTGTGCTCACAAACACAGTTAAAAAGGTGTCAAACTGTGTTTTCACTTATTTAACTTCAAATTTCTGTCTAAAGAAAAATTTAAATGTTTTCAGTCAAGGTCTGGTTTTCCAGCCTAGACAAGTTGGAAATATTGTCCTCTCCAAAACAAACTTATTTTTTCTAAATTTGACCTACCTTTAAGAATTTCCAAATAAGCAGCTATTTTTCCTGTTTCTGGTTTCAATCAAAACCCAAACCAGCACATTTATATTTCATAATGCTGCAACTGAAGTTACTAAATTTTTTTTTGTCTGTATTAAGTTGAATGCAACATACTAATCTTAAATTGCAGGGATACAAACCAGAACCGGAGTACCCAGAAATTGTTGATGCCCGTGTAAATCAAAATTGGCAAGGTCTGCAGCGTTGCAGCTTTTGGGTTTGCTCCAAAACTTTTCATATTGCAAAACAGACTTCTTAGCTAGGAATCCTAAAGATGCTCAGAGAATTAAACATTTAGAGAAAGGAAAGGCTGTACAAATATTTACTTATGATTATTATTGTGGTACTTTCAGATCCAGGCCTCCAAACACTTAATAGATGTACTTAACTTTAGTAAGAGTACTTCCACTGAGTTAGCAGAAATATTTATCGGCTTAAAGTTAGACACAAATGTGTTTGCAGGAATGGAACTCTATATTTTATATGACTGGTATTAAATTCACCTTCCAGCTGTAGCTTTAAAGTTCATTTCATAATGGGACTCCTGGGGAAACAAGCTTAGAAATAATATATGGTCCTAGAAAAATATTTTGAGTTCATAAATAATATGATAGAGGATATTTTCAAACTTTGGAATAACTTTTCCATTGAGGCAGGTTTAAAGACTATTTAAAGGAAACATGAAGCTTGTTTTAAACATTGGAATATATTGCCAGAGGGAAGAGAGTATGCATTTTCATTTTTATGAATTGGGTTTTGCTGAATTAACTTATTTACTGCCATCCCATTTGCATTTGCAAGGGGCTTATTTTACATAACACAAGAAGAGAAAGGACATTTCATGCCTAAGGTGGATTATCATCTTCTGTGAAAATGTGTCATATATTTCTTGAATCTGAAATTTAGGTGTGCTCACATGCTATATAAGTAAGAGAACTCAGTATGCTAGGGTCCAGCTTATCCTTACTTTTTGAACTTTGCATTGTTAGTAACACTGATACAAAGTCTGTAAAACTCCATCAGGTCACAGTGCCACCCGCCCTGGTAGAAATGACCGAATGTGGTGCAGAGTAGCAGTGCATAGCGTCCAGCACGCATCTCTACTGAAACAAAGCACTGCTCATAAAACTGTAGTGAATGGAAAAGTGTGAGGGGGGCCATAATCCCCTCACTGTGCTATATGTGAAAGAGGGATCTGACCTGGATCTTGCAATGCAGTGCTGAAAGCTGAAGGAGGTGCCTGAGAAAGAGAAAACCACAGGAAAATGACAGCAAAGCTCTCTTTTATAGGACAGAGAATTATAGGCCAGCTGAGAGGGAGAGCAAAGCACTGGGCTGTAGAAGCATTTGGGAAGACAGGATGTGGTACTAACAGTAAGTCTTCTTTTTGAGGAAGGTTGGGTGTTTTTTTCAGATGATTTCTAATTTTAGGCCACAATAAAATTTAAACTTTTAGGACTTTTCTATGAGGCCAAGTGGAACATCCTTATATAGTTCCACACAGTCCTAACAAGCCTGAAAACCTACACCCAAGAAATATTTTTCCCCTACTTGAGGAAGTACTTGTGGCAAAGCCATTAAATGTAAGAAAACAGAAAACTGATAGGATTTTATAAAGACTATTACAGAAATGCAAAAAAAATTTAAGACCAAAGAATATCTTCTCCATAGGCTTCATTAAACAATCCTGGGAATACTGCATAAAAAGGCGATCATTTTCTGTCACAGCCTCTCAGACTATGCCTTAAGGACCGCTGGCATATGCAATCTAGTTAAAACATTAAAGGTATTTTAATATGGTCAACACCTTATATTTAGGAGATAGGGTTTTCTTATGCAAGGTTCAGAACAAACAAAATTGCCAAATGGTATAAACAGACTAAAATTTCTGTGTTTGTCTAGCGGAGGACTGCCTGAGCAATATAGAGAGGCCACCATAAAACCTTTCCTCTAGGACGTCTTTCCAAGCACAAGAAGCACTCTGAGGTCAGAAGGAATAAGTTCAAAGTGGGTTAAATGCCATGCAATGCTTAGGAAATTAGACAGTGCTGTCTAAATTAAACCAAACACTTTTCCAGCCTCTGGGGTGCCACTAAAAGGTGTAAAGATTGTTTAAAGCTACCTTCCTTGCCAAGATGCCAAATGCTTTACAGCTAGTTTCCTATGCTGTAAGCATATTTCTTGGCCACATATCCAAGAGACAAAGGAACTGGACTCTGCATTGACACAGATCTACTGGACATGCTCCTACCGTCCTCCAAGCCACTTCACTGAGAGGATGCAAACTTCCTCATAAATCTGCTCCAAATCCAGTCACTTGGTTGATTAAACCTCTGCACACTGCATTCAGGATCTTTCTTCCCAGGGGAGAATCACAGAATCACAGAATGACAGGGGTTGGAAGTGACCTCTGGAGATCATCTAGTCCAACCCCCCTGCCAGAGCAGGGTCACCTTAGAGCAGGTTGCACAGGAACGCGTCCAGGCGGGTTTTGAATGTCTCCAGAGACGGAGACTCCACCACCTCTCTGGGCAGCCCGTTCCAGTGCCCTGCCACCCTCAAAATAAAGGAGTTCCTCCTCATGTTGAGATGGAACTTCCTACGCTCAAGTTTGTGCTCGTTACCTCTTGTCCTGTCAGTGGGCAACACTGAAAAGAGCCTGGCCCCATCCTCCTGACACACATCCTTTAAGTATTTATAAGAATGAGTAATATCATGACCAGGATTTATGAAAATGAAGTCTAAACATGGTTTCTTTTTTAGTAGACATGTTCATTTTTTACCAGTAATTTTGTGACTCCCATAACAGTTTGTAAGGTTTATAGGCCTTCTATCTAAGAGAGATATAGACATGTCTGAATTCACAAGTACTTCATAGTTCCCACTAGTTAAATTATTACTGGAAGATACTTATTTCACCCTCTTCAGGTGATATACAATTAAAGAGCTGTCATTTTATATCAGCTTTGCCTATATTAATGATTTGATCCAAATTCACACATTTTATGATGTCATTGGTTAACTATAATTATTCCAGGTGTAATGCCAGTGAAATCTGTGGAGTTCCATCATTGATAAAGTCATCCCAATACTGTTTTGTAATAATGCATTTGCTGTAGCAAAACCTCCCAAATTAGTGAGCAAGTCTATTTTTGGCTATGCCTAGATTAGCAGTCAGTGCAATAGAATTGAATCTGCTGAATGAAATACAGTGCAGAAGATCCAACCTCAAAACTGTGTTTCACACACAGCACTAGTCTCATGCCATGAACTGAATGCTTATTAGCAGTTCAAATGCATTAGATGTGCTCTTGGAGAATATCCCACCTAAGCTTCAACTGGAAGGATGCTGTTTTGTGTGCTCCATAACTTCTCCATGATGCAAACCAAAGTGCACAAGTGCGGGCCATGAGGAGATCCATTTGACAAGTGCATTCCTGATTGGCACTGAAGTGCCAAAGTAGATGAACCTTGGTGTTCAGAGATGCAAAAGACCAGGATAAACCACTCAGACCTTACTTCGTAGCATTGTGTAAGAGGCCTGAGACAGATCTTTGTGAGCTAATTCTACCTGGAAGTACAGTGATCCCACTTGGGGTCCCAACAACACTGTGGCTCATTAACCTGAGCTCATTAACCCACCATTCTCATTAGTGCTCATTCTTCAACTAGTTTTTTCAGTCTTGTGTCAACAATCTCTGTGCTGCCAAGGGGTCCAGGCTGACATGCCCTTGAGCAACCATTGAACAGAGCTATAAAAGAATAACAGTTTCATTTAATATGTAGGTAGATGAATCAGGTTCTAAGGGAGACTGAGTTTTGCAGGAGTGCGTGATCTAGTCATCAGTTGAGCCCAGGTCTGACTCCAACTCTTATCTTTAAGCACGAAACCATCTTTCTCTCTAATACAAACAGTGTGAATTGTGACTGATCATAGTAATGATGAATACACTTACTGCAGTCTCGTAATTCAGCTTTTTACTTTCCAGTTACCACAAGATTCACAAGAAATGAAGTTTGGGGCAAAAACTACGGAATAAATTAGTAGTTGCTTAACAAATTATTCTTGTCTCACTAACGTTTGAGCGTTTGAGATGCCAAAATACTTTTGTGTTAGTTTCCTGTACTTTTATTTGCTTCAAGAAGTTTGAAAGATTATTATGTTAAACACTATAAAAGCAGAATGTGCAGGGAGGGGCAGTATTTCACCTTAGATCAACTGATGATTTTACATTAGACCAAACAGAAAAAAATGATAACCTTTGGGATCAGACTCTTTTCTCCACGTTACTACAAGCATTGTATTGAGCCCTACGCTTTGTTTTCCGTGGCATTATAAAAGCTTTACAAAAGCAAAAGTCCCACAGATTTCATAACTGAAACTCTTAGTAAGGGGTTCTTAATTTGAGTCATCAAATGGCCTTATTTTCAGTGAAAGACAAATATTCATGATTCTGCTGAAGTTTTCAAGATCGGTGACTGGGCAAAGCACAGATTTAAGTGCCAGAACCCAGAAACAAAGCCATCATTTCAGTGCTGTAAGAGTATAAAGGGTTCATGCACACCTTGTGACTGACAGACAAATGCATGAATTAAAATAAATGAAGATACATTAGTCCTTGGAAGAAGGACTAGTTTCAGGCGATCTTACCTTAAAAAACCATGACTAGCATAGAAAAACTGTTCATACCAAGACATGATTTTTTTAACATGCACAATGATGTCTGCATGTATGTGGCTTTTTGAAGAAGAACAAGAAGAGGAGTAAGAAGAAAAAAAGGGAGAAGAGGAAGAGGAAGAGGAAGAGGAAGAGGAAGAGGAAGAGGAAGAGGAAGAGGAAGAGGAAGAGGAAGAGGAAGAGGAAGAGGAAGACAGCAAAGGTGGAGGTTATGGAGAACAAGGAGTATCCTGCTATGCCAGTGAGATCAGATACAAAGCCACCATGATTCATGTTTAAGGATTAAAAAATTCCCACTGTAAACTATGGTACAAGGCTACAATATGATTCTAATTTGATAGGAGATACAAATAACAGTGTAGACAGATCAACAGTATTGCAACTAAATAATGGGTGGAAAGCAACTGTAAAAAGACTGTATCTTACAAGCTAATACATTGGGGTAAAATAATCTGAAACATGTTGAATTCAACAGGATGAAATAGTACTAGGAATGGAAAAGGACTATTTGTAGGGAAACAGTAATGCTGAAAGGACTTCTGTAATAAAGCAGATATTATCTGTGTCACTGGAAACTTGATATAATTACTTACAGAATAAACAGTATAAAGGGAGAACAGAGCGAGAGAAAAGTGGTGAGAGTCTGATGAAGACTTACTACCTTCATGAGGTATCTTTATGGGGAAGATCTGCTGACCCGTCTATCAAATAAAGAAGGGATATAAGCAACTTAGATAAAAGAAAGCCTAGAAAACTCTAAGGCTAAACTGTCTTCACCTTATTCACATAAGTAGCTTTTTGAAATCAACAAGACAAATACTATGAGCAAGCCAGGCATAGTTAGACCTTCAAGAAGTATTTGTCCGTGAAAGGTGATGTACTTCACTGAGTCACTGGACTCAGAAATACTACTGATAATATTTCCAACTCCCTGGCTACAAAATCTTGAACATGCTCATTTCTCTGCATACTTCCATCCCTTTTCTTTCTTATTTGTTTAGTTTGGAAACCCTTTGAGGCAGAAACTTATTCTTGCTGTGCAAACACACTTTGCCAAGGACATGTTTTTAAAGGGAATTTCTAGGTACAATTATCACACATCAGTACACATCCAATATAGCCTTTTAAATACATATACACAGTCCCAGTTACTTACTTCCACATCATCAGTTAGGTATAAACTCCATTCCTGCTACTTTGGCTTTTTTTGGTTTTAGTCATATAAATACATTTTGAGAAGGGTTATGTTCATCTGAGAGGGAGATCTTTAGATTAGTTGGATTTGAGTAAAACATTGTAACTGCTGTATGTAGCCACAGCTGTAGCTTTCCACTATAATTTTGTCTAGTATTCTATTATCTGTTCACTGTTATAAGTGAAATAGTATGTTGGTACTAGTGCATAATTAGGCAAAAAGCAAACTTGCCCCCGAAGTTTATGAAGTTTAGGATTCCATTATGAATGTCCCTAAAATATTCTGCTAATGCAATTCAATTAATTTTTTTAACCAGAATTGCCATGTGGCCTTGGACAGCTGTGGTTAGCACTAAGCAGCATAAAAACTGAATCCTGAAGGAAAAGATTGCTTTGTCAGCCAAATGCACAAAGCATGAATTCCCAAAGAGGCTCAACAACGTACGAGATAATGGGAGATTAATCTTTCAGAACGGCAAGTTGACATACGGGTAGACTAGCGTATGTACTCTAAGCACAGAGAAAGGAAAGAATTTTTTCAAAAGCCTATGCTTTGTTCTTAAAACGCCATTTGTTGTATAAAACCTTTTTGCAGCTCTTCTATCAAACAAGTTCATGAAACATAATGCAATTGACCTTTAGAATATAATGCACCATTGACAGCTACCTAATCAAATGGTGAGTGTTTGAAAATGCTTTTATTAAATGTCTTATGCCAGATTTAGATTGCATTGTTTGAGTAATGACACAAAATTTGAAAAGTCAAAATATTTTAGCGTATTTACAGTTTCAGTTTCAGTGGGTGAGTTTCTGTGGTATTGCCTAAGTATCAAGTGTAGTGGGCCACCAACTCTCCTTACTTGGAGTCACAGCGGGGCTCACACCCTACCAAAACCTCATTTGGTTTTAGGTCCATTTTATACTCTTCTATCTCTGAATGACCCCATCTGCTCACACCATATCCTTTCTGCATGAATTTTCCTCTGATCCAGCTCGCTCGATCTAATACAAAATATAAGCTTGTCTCCACACCTTGCCTTCTAGCATTTCTCTTTTCCACTTACACAAAACATTTTCTTAACTAACTGAACTGCTGGGGATACATTCTTCATGCCACGTAGAAGGCTGGAAGAGCATCAAAGGGTCCTGAATTATTGTATCTGAGGGATCTATTCCAGTGCTCAATCGTCTTTCTTACACTTGGGAAGTCTTCCCTAGTGTCTGACCTGAATTTCCCACACTGCAGTTTACGCATTCTATTTTTTCTTGATCCCCAATAAACATGAAGAACAAATTGTTTCTATCCTTTCCACGGTAGTCTCTATGTACTTAAAGACTGCTCTCACATCTCTCCTCAGTTCTCTCTTCCTTAGACTAAACAAACCTCATCCTTTCAGTCTCAGAGGTCAAATCTTCTAGGATTTTGATCATCTTTGCTACTTCCCTCTGCTTCACAGATTTCTTAAAATGGGCTGCCCAAACCCGAGCACAATGCTCCAGATGAGATCTCACCAGAGCTGACTGGGAGAGTTATGATGCATACTTTTAACGTGTGTCTTACACATTTTTATGCATCCTTCGTTATATTCAGTTTGTGATATACTAAATCTCCTAACTGTTTTGCCCAGAAAGGCAATCTAGCTGTTTGTTCTCCTTTGTTCAATCAAGCAAATAATTATTTCAAAGTGTGCTACTTGGTGCTTGTTCTTATCAAAACATTATTTATTTATTTAGTATTTTAATAATAAAATAAATTATTTCTTTTTTTCCCATCATCTAAGTCACTAGTGAAAATGGTGAAAATACTGATTTGGGAAAAGGCAATTCTAAATGCACTTAATACAATCATCTGTTTTGACAGAGCGACATTAATAACTGTCCTTTGAGAACAGTTTTCTAACCAGTTTTCCATTCACCATGTTATTAGATTTACTTTACCATATATCCCCAAGTTGCTTATATCATCTAAGACCAAATTAAGATTGGCCATTTACTATTTCTCCAGTATCCACATGGCCAATTACCATGCTATAGAAGGAAATTAAATTAGGGCTACGTCACTTGTTCTTTATAAGTTTGTCCTATTTGCTTATTACCCTGAAGCTTTCTAGTAATTACAAATACATTGTTTAAATACCTGTTTTGATATTTTTCCAAGAATTGAAGCTCAGTCAACCTATCTCTTTTTTAAAGAGGGACATTATGTTTCTTTTTCTGTGAAATCAGGAAGAATGACATAAGGCTGCCTTTGAAGAATGCCCTTGGCTCCCCTTGGTACCAGCCACGGCAGGATCAATAACAGAGGGGGTGGCAGAAGGTTACAAATGGGCCAGGGTAGTTACACTGAAGACTTTTCAGATGACACTGCTGCATGTTCGAGACGCATAGGAAATACATCATAGAAAATATGCTTCCCTCCTGGCCTGCCCAGCCATGGCTGAACATGCTTGACAAAGCTGAACTCCCCTGTCAGTTACTATCATCATCTTCTTTATAGTGTTAACCCCAATGTTAAGTATTTGGTTTAATGTATTTTAAGCAATACTTTACAGAGTCTGAGTGCCTTTCTCAATGGGATCCTAATGAACTGGCATCTCCTGGTGTAAACCACCATGCACCTAGACAAGTGCAAGTCATTCTTCCCTATATAGGTGCTCAATGTTTCTTGTCATATTAAGTTTTATAGCTCCCCAGATGGCCTCATGCTGCGTGATTCCCCCTTTTTATCACTGCAAAACACAGGTGCTATGCGCTTATTACTTTATCTATTCATTTTTCCTCATCGTTCTGATAACATCAGTTTCATTCTTCATGCTACCTGCTAGCTCCCCCCTTCCCTGCCCCATGAGACCGTGTCAATGATAAACTGAAAAGCAGCAGCAATGAATCATCCCTAGCAGCTACGTTTGCACCTCTTCTATACAGCAGTTTTGGGAGTGGCTGTGAACACGCATCAACCTGCCTGTCTCTTACTGATGTGGGTGACTTGTGGACACCTGCAGCCAGCCAACAGCCAGCCTGCCTGGATGTGCCGGCCTTGTGGTGACTCACTTTGGGTGCTCAGGCACACAGGAGATTGTGCGCTCCATTAGGCACTGTCCCATCATATCTGGGGCCATGGTTTCAGGTTCATTGTCCGCATAAACGGTGAATCTGGTCTTGAAGATGGCCTCGGTGCCCTGACCCACAGACAGTGTGGGTAGGTCTAATGGTTTCCTTGTGGAACTTGAATGTGCTGCTGTAACTCATTTGGAAGTCTATGAATGCAAGGATTCAGACTCACTTCACCTCAAATTATTGATGTGAAGGACTGACTAACCACAGAAACAAAAAGCCATACAGATTAATTAAAAAATAGACCAGCTGTATATTGTGACTTCTAAAAAAATCATTAATGATCACATTATTTTATCTTCTGCTTGAACGTTTTCCAAATAGTAATCCTTTCTTTGATGTAAGCATGTGCTGAATCTCTGAAGATTTTTTTTAAGGGAGAGATAGAGACCAGTTGTTCATTTTTTAACAGGATGCATATATTAAACATCTACGTATTCATCTTCATAGATGGTTCTGCAGAAGAGTGAGTTATGACAGGCTGAAGTCAGGAGGGTAATAATGTAAGATCTGATACTGGCAGAAGACAATAAACAAATTCCTCATAATAAAATCAAAGCAATTTCATAAATGGCAACAAAAAAAAAAGTTATGAGGAACATATTTAATGAGTGCTTGGCCATCTTAAAAATTTGAATGACTAATACAACTTCATTACTTTGACACCAAGAGTCTAAGTATGAAAGTTGTAAAGGCATCTTTTAGACTTGCCTGTGCAACCAAAGCGAAAATGTGTAGAAATAAAATGTGCAGATTTAACATTAAAGATGGTGTGGTTTGCTTTTCTCCAGATGTAACAAAAATTGCCCTGCCATGTGTTTTCTAACAAGCATGTCAGAATTCACCTTTTACTGTATTTTATGGTTACACAGAGATGGTCATCTCAACACAAGGATAATGCAAAGAGTGTACAGTGAAGCAGACTGTTCCTCCTTCGTCCCTTCACAAATCCTCAGAGAGAATGGAATGTTCTCTGCCCTGAGATACAATTTTTCCTCTTCAGTTTTGCATCATATCATAGGGGATCTTCCAGTTCTTTTTGCGTTTTCTTGTCTTTGGTTCCAGGCTTTCCTAATCAAAGACTTCAGTAGTCTCCAGTAAGGGGCGTAAAATTTCAAATACAAGAGAAATGTATTAGCATGCCTACGCTCTTTGCTACAACAATGTGCATGTATAATGTGTTCCCACTGGACTTACTCTTTCATTCTTGTGTTGACAGAAAAAAGAAATTGAGCAACTGCATCTTTTCATTTGTAACCTTTGAACTGCTCAGCTTTATGCCTGTATTGATACTGTGTCCAAAAATGCAGACAAGAATTTGATAGCTTGCAAAATAGGGGGACCTTTTTTGAGGCCCCAGAACTTCAGATTACAAAATATGCTTACCTGCCTAAGGGCTATAGGGCCAGATTTGCTCTATACCTGAGTTAGCCTGTTGCCAAAATAACTCAACCCACCTTACTATGAGCTGTATTATTCCCTTAGAATGGGGGAAAAAAAATTAAAGCCAATGGCAAGGTTGTTTATAGACCCATCTAACATGAGCCATTAAATGGGAGAAACAGACACACATAACCCTAAGTCAACCATTCAATCAATATGAAATTACAATCATAATTAGAGCCTGTGAATGAGCAAAGTTCCTTCAACCATTCCTCTTCTCATGGGTTTGGGAAATAGCAAGATTGTTTTTTTCCAGAAACCTCTGCCAGCATCAGTTTTATAAGAGTAATTTTTCATTTTTTATCCTTTTAATCACTTTTCTTGCTCCTTTGAACTCTAGCAACCCAAAGGAAAAGCTAGATTAACTGAACTTTCAAAGCTAAAACTAAATGAGTACAGGGATCCTTCAGTGGCGTCCCCAGCTCTGCTTTAAATATATTGCAGAATGGCTCTCGAACCTTGCCTTGCCTTCCCATGCTTCTCAGACGACCTCCATAGCAGTGTCTATCAGCTTCTGGGAAAAGAGGTAATACAGACACCAAAGAAGAAGAAAATAAAGGTAAAAGGCAGGAGAAAAAGGGCAAGGAAATGAGATCCAGGAGGCAAAGGGCAGACAAAGACTATATCTAGACAGAGATTCCTTTAAGCAGCTGAACTCAAGTTTTGGGATTAAGTACTGCACAGTCATGGCCATATCTTTTATCTTCTCACTAAATCATGAAGACAGCAACTGACAGACGTAACAATCAACTTCCCCAGCCTTTGGTATCTCCATAGTAAATTGTTGGCCTGTATTCCTGATTGTCCTTTAAAAGGGAAAGGTACCATTAATGGGGAGATATATGCAACATTTTTCAGGTAGCAATTTTTTCCCAAAAATAATTAGACAGTACAGCATTGTTGCAGAACATGGATTAGTATGAGAATAGACTACTTGCAAGCACATCTGCTCACGATTCATGCTGATCCCAGACTTGAGGACAAGATGAAGGAATGCGGGAAGCACTATTTCCAAGCTGTTAGTTCATTGTCTGTGAGCAATGGCAGCAACTATTTGCCTGTCAGACTTCCACATGAAAAAAGGATGATCAGGAGGCAGTGCCGATCCCCTTGGTTCTCTCTCTGGGAGGTATGAGAACCCTGTTCTTGAGTGCTAATACAGTTTTCCCAGACAGTCAGTCCACAAGCCAGGGTTCAGGAGTCAGAAAAGACTTTAGCAGGGGTGCAGAATGGTTTAAGACTCAGAGGCTGAGCCGTCAAGACCAACCAGCCATTTACTGGCAAAGAAAAAACAATCTTGAGGAAAGAAATCCAGAAAGAGAAAAAGGGACGAGGAGGTAAGCACTGAAGAAAAAAGTAAGTCGCAAATTTTCATGTGACTAAAGCAAATGACTGGAGGTTCAAGCTTCTGAAATCTATTGAGGGCTTTCCTAATGACTGACCTAGCCTCTCTCCCCTTGTATCTGTGCAGGTTCCCAGTGGTATAATTCCCATTACGCCATTTACCTGTATTACAGGCATGCTGAAGGGCTTTAAATAGTTGGAAGGAAAATATCCAATGTGTGTGAAATATTGTCATTATTAGAGGAGATTAGACATTGCAGATAAAACTCATGTTTCTTCTTCAGACAATGTCCCTGGAAGTGCTCTGCAGTTGTGTCAAACTCACAGAAAGGCTAGCTCCATGGCCTATCATTTCAACTGATCTATAGCAGCTTTGTGGTTAAGGCACTCCAGAGCTATTTCTTATCTCTCTGCCACTGACTTCTCCTGACAAAACACAAATTTCTCTGTGCCTTCGCTCCTGATGTATAGAATGGAAATGTTCCTAACAGGCACATTACAAAGATCAGCCCATTTATGATGTGTTCACACAGTCCATGTAGTGTTTTACTTGGGGTGGTGGTGGTGGATTCTGACCTAAACAATGTCTTTGTGAGGCAGGAAAAATAGATTTTCAACCCACTGCTCCTGTCCAGCACCTACATTCCCCATTACCGATACAGATGATATCTGTATCTAAAATTTCATGCGAGTGCATTAGAAAAATCTGGACAAGACTAACACATACCAGAGACTGAAGTAATGCGCACAATTATCTTGTTGGAAAAGAAAAAATAAACACAAGTATCTGAATAAAAGCAGAACTTGCAATACTTAGATAGGAGGCATACCAATTGTGATTTGAATAAGTTACCAATTTGGTGCTCGTATATCTACTTAAGCTGTCAAAACATTACATGCCATGGAATATATTATATATATTAAATGGGTCAGATTTAGGCCACTTCCTTCCCACATGCAAAATTGGAGCTGGTTAAGTAGGGCACAGATTTTAAGCTTGTTCATGGCCTCCCATAATTCTACTCTCAACAAGTCCTGTAGTAGGAGCCAAAAGGCGAACAGAAGGAATCAGAAGGAATAATATATATTTTTTGTTATTACTGCCTATCAGCCTGATGTTCTCAATGCTTTCCTCTGACAGAAGTCCTTAAACAGCCAGGCATGATATGGAGCAGATGACTTAATCATTTGACCACATCTCACACTCCCCAGAAGTTGCCTGAGATTCTCATGCACTTACTCCTTGTCGTTGCAGTCTCTCTACCATTCTGTTGCCCCACACACCAGAAGTATTAGATTGACCTGATCTACTGTCCTGTAATCTGCAGACCAGCTGGCTCTTGTACAGGAGGCTGTGGAAAAGGGAGGAGACTAGGATGCTGTGAAGCAGATGCAAATTACATCTCAGTAGGGCTCAGTGTTGAAAATAAGAATATAAGAAATATCCTGCTGTGCTGGACCAGTATTCTGCCTCCACCAGTAGGAGATGCTATTCAGGGAGAGCATGCACTCTTGCCCACCATCTCCCTACTACTCTTCCCACGTCCTCAGTCGTTGATTAAGGAATTCCCATTTATTTTCTTTAATATACTATTGGACTGTTTTTCCAGGAGTTTCTAATTAATTTTATTCTCTGCTGAAACCATCAGCTGCCAAAATTCATGGCAACAAATTTCAGAACTTGACTATCTGCTGTGTGAAAAAATATATACCTTTATTTGTTTTAAACCCATTTTGCATTGGTTTTAACAGGTGACACCTAGTTTTATTACTGAAGGATTTGGTGAGTTAGCAGTTTTGCATTCACTTCATTGAGTCTTTTCACATTTCTCACTGAGCATTCTCCACTCAAAATTGAAGATTTAGCCCTTTAAGTCTCTTCTTTTAATGCAGTTGCTTGACATCCTTAATCACTTCTCTTGCCTTTCTCTGCACCTTTTTTAACTTCACTATGACTCCTTGTGATGTGAGGATCAAACTGAACACAGTGCCCAAGATGTGAAGTACAAGATTTTGTATTGCAGCAAAATGATGCTTTCTGTAATGTTCTCAGAGCCCTTTCTGATGAAGTTTGATTTTTTTTTTTGGCCTTTAGTCTGCTATTGTATCTTAAACTGACGACTTCAGAGAAATGCTGGTGATGATTGCTAGCTCTATTCCCTGAGGTGTAACTGACAATTTCAAGTTCAGCATCCCATAAGCACACTTTAGGATATTTTTCCCCAAGATTAATTGCTTCACTTTTTTTTACACTGATGCTAATTTGACACTTTTTTGTCCAGTCATTCAGCTTTGTGAGGTCTTTCTGGAAAACAGGCCTACCAAAAGGCACATTCCTCAACTGCAACTGCAACATGCAACTGCATGAGACCCCTCATGTGACTGAAGCACTTCCAGCACACAAAGCAATTTGCAGGTACCCAGATACTCAGCACACAGGGGCATCTCTCCTTCTACCTGAACCAGATCTCAGGTGCTGGGAGACCAGGAAGTTGAAATACCTGCAGGCTTAGTAGGGATTGCCTATTTGCATGAGAGTAAAAGTGTTCTTCGGCCATTTCTGGAATGACTAAAATATGAAATGCTAGCATTTGAGTGGTTATGATTTAATCTTTAGGATCAAAAAAGGGTAAGAATTTCCTTGCCTGAACAGCTACAAGAATTTTGGAGCCTAGTGAAGTGTTCACATACCTTCTCCTTCACTGGCTTCTGTGTGCAGTGACAGCTGGTCTGTCAGCTCCTCTGACCATTCAGTTTGTTTGTTCAGTCCTTTGGGATCCATCTTTTATGTCAGGCTATTCTTATCTACAGGGACATCAGAAACACCAATTCCCTTGCTATGTCCATGAGGAGCCAGAACACAGAAAGGTGAAGGAAGCATACTTCAAATCCTATTATGGATTTAAATAATATTGTAGTGTAGTATCAGGCAGGCAAATTAATTTCAGCTGTAATGACAAAGCCAGATTACCTCACTGTTTTCAAAATTTCCCCAATATGAGACAGATTTAGCAATGAAAAGTAGCAAATAAAGATCTGCAACTGGCCAGGGAAGACCTGTCCAGAATGTCAGAGACAGGAGACTTATGTTACGGTCTGTTAGAATCATGCTAAGGGCTGTCAGAGTCAGAGTAGCAAACACTCTTTGGACTCTTGAATATAGGACCTAAAATAATAGTACACAAGCCAGTTGTTTTGATGGGCTGTGCTTTACGTGCTTCCCTTGCTTCCCTTTATCCATGCTTTTTTTCCAAAGCTTGTACTTAGATGAAACACTTCAGAAACAGACTTATTTTGCAAGCAATCTTTCAGTCTTTAGTAATGTATGTGAAAGGCGGTTCAATCTTCTAGTGCTCTCCTACAATGTGAAAATTATTGGTTCATCATCTTCACAGTGTTTGTCTTTAATTTAAAAAAAATCCACCATAATAAGTTTATATCATAAAAGACAGATCATATATTCAGCCTCAGGTGGCCATTCCTAGAATCTGTCTTCCGGGATGACTTAGTCCATACTCTAAATTAGCATTCCCTAGAAAAAAATTAGCTGTTTCCTCTTCGAGCCAGTCTCTGCATGCCAGAAGCTTTCACTTAAACCTTTCTCAACAGGGCTGCTACCTGCTTCTAGGGCAAGGTTCCTCAGGCAAACAGTGTCAGCTTCTTACAGGATAGCCTAATCTTAATTCCTGACAGTGACATACGGGGAGAGGCTGAGAGATCTGGGATTTTTCAGCCTGGGAAAGAGGTGGCCAAGGGAGATCTTCTCAGTGTGTGTAACTATATGATAGTATGGAGCAAAGAAGACAGAGCCAGGTTTCTCAGTGGTGCCCAGTGAAAGGACAAGAGGACACATATTAAAATACAGGAAATTCCATTTAAACATAAGAAAAAGCTTTTTTCACTAGGCTGGTATAATGCTGAAACAGGTTGCCAGGGCAGATTATGGAGTCTCTGTCCTTGGAGATAATTGAAAACCCAACAGGACACGGCCCTGAGCAACCTGCTTTAGCTGTCCCTGCTCTGAGCAGGGAGGACTGGTCTAGTCACCAGTGGCCCCGTCCAACCTCAACCGTTCTCTGTGATTCTGTGTGAACATCCATAGGCTTGAAAATATTAAACTCATTGCTCTGCTTTCTTGCAGATTTGTCACAGGATATGCAAGAGTTCAAATGCAACTCTCAAGCATGTCCGTTTGGGATACGGTGGGTTTACATCAAGACAACTCAGGAGAAGAAGTGCAATAAACTTGAAAGCCAGACGTATAATTTATGTTTGGACATCTGGCTCTGTCACACACTGTAAGGCTGACTCTCCACCAGGAAGGGAAAGGCAAAATCCCCCAGAACCAGCATAATAACAATTAAAGACCACATCTCAGAAAAGAACTTGCACATATATTTGCCTACAGATTTTAGTGGAACTTGCTTAAGCACTCTGCTGAATCAGGACTAACATCCACCGATACTAAAAGGCACTTCACCTCTACGGGGTGACCTACTTAATTACACTAATACCTTTTAAGAGATTTATTCCTCTCCTGAGGTATGCATTTTTCCCTGGTGTTTTAGGAAAGCCTATGACAGACATTATGATGTGTTAAGTGAACTGCTAAAGATTCCAAATAGTCCCAGATAACAAAGAACACTTTTTCTTTAATGTGCTTTAGAGGAGTAAAGTAAATATATCTGGAAATTTGAGAGTACCAGTTGAAGTGTTTATGAAGTTATACATGAGCTATTTGGTTGTAACAATGCTTAACTGCAATTTAGTGGTCTTATTTGCAAAATTTTTTGTCTTTTTTATGACTTGTGTTTTATGGGATGAGGCAATTTACTGTGCTGTACCACTACGGGTTACAGCGTCATGCTACAAACTGAGATCCACCTTTTGTGGTTTCACATGGCAGCCCGGATTCTTAGATAGTTCTAGGAATCATTTTCCACAAGTATGAGTACAGACAAGTATCAGCCTCATTTGCCCATCTTCAAGTTACATAGAGGTTTTAGGCCAAAAGAAGTCCCTTTGAAGAGACTTCAATTGCCTAAACAAATCCATTAGCCATTCATTTACAGAAAAATGCAAAGATGTAACCGCAGTACAATATTGCTAATAAACATACCAGAGTTTACTCCGCCCATCAGACAGCGCTGAAAACAGTTGTCTTTCTAGCATGACCAAGGTCAGATGAGTTCAGCACCTGTTGTAGCAAAATGTGGTAACTATTGAGCGTGTTTTTCTAAAGCAGGTGTTGATCTCCCTTGACCTTACTCGCATCAGCCGGACAAATGGACAACTGTTTTTCCTCAACAAAGAACATGTGTGTGATCTTGACATACAGTAGTTTCTGTGATTTTAAAACAGCCTAAGAGTAAACTCTGAAATTTGCAGCTTAATAATTTCAGTAAAGTGAAAATCAGCCCTGAACTAAACACCTTTTCCAAGTTAAACTTGAACTTTAAAAGATTTGTGATTGATTAATTTAGATGATACCTCTTACAAGACACCAGTTCTTACGGTCTCTATTCAGGTCTTTTTTTCAGCCATCTAGAAACGTATAGCTGACCTCTCCCTTAAGCATCTCCAGATGCACTTGCTTTTCAATCTCAACAACTTCTGAAATCTTTGGCACCCTAACCTCTATAATACCATCCAGCACAGGGCTATTGCTTTCTGTAAGATTTGTTTCTTGGACATTTATATTAGATAGGTTTTCCTTATTTCATACCAGTTCCTTCAGGAAGGGTAAGTGAATTTGTCCCATTTTGTAATGCATCGGTACTGTGATAATCATACTGAGTAAGAAGATTTATCTGGGTTGATGGGTTCCTTTTGTTTTAGGCCTTCATTCCTCCCAAATTATAATCATGTTACCCTCTTCCAGAGGGAAAATATACTATTTTACATAATGGCTTTCAATGGAAGTTAATAACAGTGTTGTTCACAAGTATTTGCCTTTCTACCTTTTTTGTGATTTTCAGATGCTTGGTTCAATGGACCAAATAGCTACGCCTTCCATTTACAGAGTACCAAGTTGTACTGGAAAAACACATATTTGAAAAGTCTACAGTTGTACATAATCATGAAATAGTAATACTTTAACTTGTTTTCAAGTTATTAAAATACATCTGCATTTATATGAAAGTATGAGATTAGAAGAACTGCAAAGTATACAGCAGTTTATAATAACATTCACATACAGACAAAATAAAAAATACGGTTAAACACAAATGCTTCTAAGATATTAAAAATCAGAAATTTTGTTGCCAAAGCACATAGTATTTTACTGAATAAAATTAATTAATGAATGTCTTATTTTTATTCTTAATCTTGTGATTTTGTATTCTCCCTGCCCCTAACTAGCCACTTGATATACAGAAATAAAGTAATTTTAATTTCTTTGTTTAATTTCATGAATGCCCACTGTAAGCCAGATCTAAAAATTGGTTCATTCAGAAAAGAGATTATCACGAGCAGGGAATTACTGTTGTATTTTTCAAATTAAAAAGGAAGTATGAAGTTACTTCTGGACTGTCTTTTCCTAGGACTTTTCAAGATACGCATCATGTGAAAAAATGAAGTTATTTCCTAATTTGTCTGTGTTCAGAAACGAAGGGAAAAAAGCAGCCTTATAGTTTGCATAATGAACTGGAATTTGGGACATCAATGTACCATGTGCAAAATAAATGTCTGCTTGCTTTTAGCGTTAACACTCATAGATTGGTAAAGGTTACTAAGCTTTGTGGAAAGGTATATATAGCACTCCTGCTTTTGCCCATCTTTTTACTTTCTGGCGTAAGAGCGAACTGTTTCAGATGGGAGCTAATTTCTCCCTCCTGGCATAGAACTAATTGTGAGTATTTACTTTTACATGAAAACATGTAAAAATATAAATAGACTACAAAAGAAAAGCAATGTATGTGTTAACGTGGCAGATGCTAGCAATTTGCCATGCAAGCGAGATTGCTTTTTCCTACTCTCTGTCAAGCAGTTAACTTTACATTCATACTGTGAGGCCCATACACATTACGGTCTTCCTCCCTGCTGCAGAAGCAGGGCTGCTGCACTGTTTCCAAAACTTGTAGTCAGAACATTCACCCTCCTTGCCCTCTCCTATTACATGGGTGGTTTACTCTGGTCCTGTCCTTGCTACCAGCTCTTCTCAGTTCAGGTCCACCCCCTGGCACTCCTGAACAGCAGCACTTCACACGTGATGGCACTGAGGTTAGTTAGTTCTCACATGTAAAGCACATGAGCACCTCATATGGCAAATGTTTTAGTTGACAGTAGTAGAAAGAATTATATTTATATATTCCTACAAAGCCAACTTGATCTCATGTTCATCTCATGTTTGGTACATTTTTGCCATGAAATCACCTAACCTTTGGTTAAGTGGGACTGAACAGCAGAGCCAACAGCCCAGGCAAGGAGTAGTCAGCGGCTCTTTTTGGTAAGTAAAGTACTTCCCACAATAAGAGGCTTCTCTGGCCTTTCTTGCTGCACTACAGTGGAATTCACTGAAATGTTGGTGAGGGTCTCTGCCAGAGGGACCTCCTCCTCCAAGGTCCCAGTCCTTGGAGGTGCTGAATCTGTCCCTGACAGGTCAGCATGGAGCACCCTCCTTCATCTCAGTAAAAATAGCCTTTTTTTCCCTGAAAAAGTCATGTTTAGGACACCTCCTGGGTGTCTCTCCCAGAGAAAGTCCAGTTTCCACCCTAGTTGAAAAATTAATCTATGATTTTTTTTGCCTAAAGTGCTCTTGCATGTGCTATATAATCCATGTCTTTTTTTAAAAAGTCTGGACAGGATGAAAAACACTCACAATTTTTCCTGTCTTTTCAAATTTGCATCTCAAGGCTCATAAAGGGTCAGTTATCTCCACAGAGAGACTGTCTTAGTGAGTCACAGATGATGTTAAAACCTGTTAAGCATCAGTAAGGCAGGACAACACAGTATGATCTGAACCTTCATTACAGCTCAGATGGTACTAGTGACCTCTCTGTAGGATATTTTCATCTCTGCAAATTGCAAAGCTGCCATCTGGACTCCATTCACCCTCTCTGTAACTGCTATACAAATACAGATACTTTTAGGGACAAGACTGTTCTGTCATGAAAAAAAAGAATCTTTCTGTCTTGATTCATTTAAAGAACATCAGGGCACTTCTCCAGCTAGACAGTGGTATTCAGGAGGTACTGCCTGAAGTCACATACTGTGTGAATACATGTATAAATAAGCACTCAAAGAAAAAGAGAGTTTACTGGTAGCTGGGATTCTTTCAGTATGGGTTGTCTGTGGGTGTACTCGCAGCTTTCTCCCCAGCTTCTCTCTCCCGGGTCTCTGAAAATGTGCAGGATTTATGAAGCCAAGAGGAGCATCTTAGGGCCATAACATCGCTGGCGTGCACAGCCTTGCTTTCTGGGGAGGATAGCTAGGGGTGTGGAGGCTCTGAGCACTGCTGCAGGTGCTGTCCAAGCAAAAAAACCCGCTCTGCTGTGCCAAGTAGCACATACGCCGCATATCCTGAAGAAGTCCAGCTATTGGTGAGCTGCTTCCCTGTTCTGGAAAAAAAGCCCGCTGCCAGGAAGCTGATGTTGCGGACACCCCAGCAGCGGTCCTTGGGGTGCTGTGCTGCTGCCAGAAGTGCTGGTGGAATGGCTACAAGATGTGACCGGGCTCCCTCCATCAGGATAGTCATCAATACAACAGCAAATCACCCTGCTGCTTGCCAGCCTCTTTACAACTCCGTGGTCTGAAACTACTGAAGTCTGACTGTGTGAAGCTTCACTTAACTTTCACTTTGTAATGCAACATTTTGTTCCATTACAGCATTATTATCCAGCCACAGGTTTTGTGTTTAGCTTGCATTAAATATTTTGCTCAGCGGTACATTTAATGAACATCAGCTACCTTTGAACTAAAGATTTATGTAAATAGTAGGTACGAAAGTACTTTTGAAAATACAAGGAAAAGAATTACTTAGCGGGGAACAGGTAAAATTTAAACAGGTAGAAATTAAACAGTTGAAACTGAGTTCTCTTGCAAATATACAACAAGTATTCGCTTTATTACTGTTACATAAAAGGCTTATAAAGTAAGACTCAGTCAGAAGCTCAGCCAGTACAAATGCTGGGCTGCAGCAACTGAATTTCTGGACCAGGAGTATGAGTTTAAGGAAGGCAGAAAACATTTTCCATCTACTAACCTTCTACAAAACTCCTGCTACTCTAACAATTTAAACTAATAGAGCACCTGGCCCCTACCGAGTCTCCATCTTATTAGAAACACATTGACTCTGACAGTTGCTTGGGAAGCCAAGAACCACATTCATCACTGGGGTATCTGATCTGACATCAGTGAGATCAGAATTTGGCTTTAATACTCCAAACCGCACACCATTTTTACACATGGACTATGTGAAAATTAACTTTGAGTGCTACACTAGTTCTGCTGTATTCGGAGAAGGACACTGAACGCTTCTCTTTGTTCAAAACTTCTCTTAATAGCATCCTTAATTAGCTATCTTCAAGTCTTTTCTCCACTGGCATGGAAGAAGGAAAGATTAGAGCTGCTTCTCCTTCAGCCTTGGGGTGAAGACAGACAGTACCTGTGGCACTGAGTACCCACAACAGACACAAAGGATTGCTGAACCAGTCAGGCAACAAGCTAATTAAGAACGAAGACTTAGGAGATATGCGTAAGCCCCCTTTTCCCTAAAATATCTGTCTAAGAGTCTGGCACAGCGAGTATTTCTTAGTGGCAGTTGAGCTCTTATTTTGCAGCAGCAGATAGGGCTGGGCCTTCACACCACATGCTGCCAGGGATATTATAGCCTGGAGAATAGGCTGGCTTCTTCTCGTTGAAGAATGGAAACTTGCTGTATATTATTCAGTTTGTATGTTCTGTATTTGTTTTAATTGTGGCTGTTGAATAGAAAGAGCAAGACAGAATAAGTTTTGTTTAATGGACAGAAAGTGGATGAAACAAGATACGATGGAAAAGATACTTGTATAGGTACTGATTGGTTAAAATGACTCTTTTCTTAAACCAGAGATCTTTCAGAGAATCTTCATTATTTTTAAAATGAAGCGAGGACTTCTGGTAAAAGACTTTTTGCAGTTACAATTTCATTTTAGCTGGATTTTGTATGAAAATTATTTCTGTATTCATAACATTTTAATAGTATTTTGTAAATTCTCTATGGCATCAAACTGCCCACAGCGTATAATTTGACTCCTACACTATGTCGATATTCTGGTCATTATGCATCAGAGCTTTCAGTCACAGAACTTACTTTTAATACTTGAGTCAGATGTACTTTAGGTGTGTGCACTGTGAAAAGGTGGCTCTGATAAAAAATGGCCATATCTTAATTTTCAAACTGAACTTCTCTCTGAAAATCAAAATCTTCTTAGTGCCTTGAATCCAGCTAATTAGTCACTTTTAAAAATTTAGGCTGGTACTCCCAATAAATTAGATCAGAGATTTCTATCTCAAACACAGGATAAAATCATAAATACTGGATACCCCTCTCAGTATGCGTGTGTTTGTGCATGTGTATACATGCATATATATATCGCTTGTTCCTAAGTTTTTCATAACAAAGTTTCTCTAGCTACTTAATCATTTTTGTTGTTCCGTAGATTGGGAGCGATAATTGCAGGGAGCTCTGAACAAGCTGACTTTTACATAATTATAAAAAACCCCAGATTTCTGGAATATTTCTTGTGTGATAAGTATTGTTTGGTAAGTAGTTTTATGTCTTATAAATAATAGACTTCTAAGTAACCTTTCTTTTCACTGGACTTTTTAAAAAGGAAAAATAAAGAAAACAAGGACACACTGCTAGAATTGATTATATTATTTATTCCAGAGCTTTTAAAAACATTTTCATAAATGCTTGACTAATGACATAAAGATTTAGATCCTGCACTCTAACTTGAGCTTGCTCTAATGATCTTATCTATAAATGATTAGCAGGTTTATGGGCTAGGAAAAAGTGGAATTTTCTCTGGTTTACAGTACAAATCTTGCCCAGAACATGTTCTTTGGCATCCTGAAAACGAAAATAGAACAAGAATGTGTTTCTTAATATGAAATATTAATCTAAATTGAAGTATGTTCACCCTCTGGGGGTTCTATTCTGATTTTTAGTGATTGCCAAGTACCTTTATAGATGACTGATTTGGTGAATGCTCTACCCAGCATTCAGCAGTATAAGCACTAGAAATATGTGGTTGTGTAACATCACAGAGATGGGATTTTGCCAATGAGACTTGAACATAAATTTCAAATAAGAAAAAAGGATGTTTTTACCTTGTCCTCTGGAGAGTGCAACTTATTACAAATCTCTCCCCTCCCCCCCACCCCCATCCCCATGTGCTATCCTATGCATGGGGAAACTTAGTCCAGAATAAAGCCAGAAGCAATCTTATCTTGTCTAAATGGTGTAAATCTGGAGCAACCCCCATTGTTGCCTTCTCCAGGTATTTCTTTCTGATTTTGGAAATGGAAAACTGAGAGATTTACATAGTTGAACAATTACCTGCAGAGCCTGGAGCACGCAGCTCATTAATACACTAAATACACTGACCACATCTCACAACGCAGTGGCTTGAAAAAGCCATCCACAGGTATAGGGCCAAAATGTTTTTAAAAGAAGCAGAAGAAAAATTTCACTTTGGTTCAAGAAATGGTACTGTTAAAGAAACAGTACTGTTAAAGAAACAGGTGCTACTTTTTACTCAGATACTAAGAGTTAGACTGCTAGTGGCATCAACAGTCTTAGATCGCATCCACTAAGAAAAAGTAAAAATTATGTCTGACTTAGAGGTCTACTCTAAAATATATGCAAAATATGTTAGGTGCGTAGTCACAGATTTGGGATGATGCTTCTCATGTCCCTTTTACTTAAGGGGGCTATTAGCAAAAGTCCTTCTTATGACTTTTGAAACATTAGAGGGGATCCCATGTTATGGCACGGAGAAGGGGAGCGGTTTACATACCTTTTTTTAGATACTATGAGAAGACATTGCTTTGCATATTCATAAATTTTAAAAGCAGATCCCCTTTCTTACCTGAGATGAGGTACATGTTATCTGAGGGGAATGTATATGACAATTACTAAGTAAAATCAATGACAGAAGTCCCAGTAGGTACTGAGCCTTATAGGCTTCGTAAAATTATAAGATATATAAATGTTAAGATGCTAATCTAAAACAAAAATATATTACAATTTTAGCATTTCATTATGCTTTAATTTGAAAAAAAAAGTGTTAGTGACTGTCAGTTTATATCTGCAATTTTAGTTGCCCTAAGGTCTGATAGAAAGGAGGTTTTTTGAAAGCTAGTCCAAAAAATATTCCCTATGGTTAGAAATAATGAAAAAAAAATCAGTATGTATGTATGTATGTATGTAAGCAGATGAGAACACAGATGCCTTTATCTTTCCTAAATTGAGTGGGGAAAGGCTCAAATGAAAAGTGAAGTAATTCTGGCAATTTGATGAAAGCTTGCAATAAACAGGCAAATCTGTCAGAGGCAATGCCCTCGTCAGAAATAGTATTGGAGGGATAATTGATAAGAAATGGATATCCACAAAATGCTGGAAAAGACCAGCAAAGCAAACAAAGAATTTAAATCCTGCCATCTCTGTCTCACATGCTTATACGTGGATTGAATCTGTTCAATGCCAAAGTAGTTAGGTCTACACGTTTTAGAGGAGCAGAGACTACTTTATTTTCACGTTTTAGCTATTATCCCATTTTAACTTACTAAGAATACTCATCAGGACACCACTTCAATATGTGTAAAATAAAGTATTAACAGCAGGACTTCATGGCTTGGAGTCCTGCAGTTTGCAGGCTCCATTAATTTCTTTGTGGGTTGACAAATGACAGTGGTGTGGAGTAACTTCTAAGAACAGGGAGTCTCCTCATACTCCATTCTGTCACTCTTCCTACCAACCGTCCAGTGCCTTTCATTCATGGCACCTATTTGTTTAAAGCCAACTGCAATTTTAGTGTTAAAAAGGCACAGATTAGTTTACAGAGACAGTTGTTGATACAGAACGCTAAAGAACATTTATTTCCCTGTTTCTGCTGGCAAGATCTGCAATGGCATTTCACGATTGTGGTGTGCTTCTCATTGCTAAAATAGCTGCTTAATTTTGAAGCCATAGGAAGTATTGGTGTTACACAATGACACTTGTTTGCAAATGGCCATCAGAAAAAAAGACAAAAATTAACCTGTACGAACAGCTGTTAAAATTCTCCTTTTGCCTCCAGGGGGTAATTATTTTCAGTTCCTCAGGGAAAGGTCATCCTGTTGTCAGGCCTTTTCAGTACTCTATACACCATCCCTAACGGGTTTCTGTTGCTTGAAGCATACACCAAGCTTGCTGCAGTGATGCAGCTGGACTACAAGATACCTCCACAAAAGAGCGTGTAGCCCTGCTCACTGAGCACTGACTGACACTATGGAAAATTTCTGCTGCACATGATCAGGCTTTCACCACTCACGTCTTTGTGACTAAAGGTGCTACCCATTGTGGACTAAGTTTTTTCAATTCTTTTTTCTTGCAGTGGCTGCATGTGAAATGCTGGGAATAGAATTTTCTTACCAGGGAAAAAACATCTGACTGAACTGAAAAAATGCTGGAAAGGAATTTGCTCCAACTTTCTCCCCCCACAGTATATATACAGAGTATTAATCTTCAGACAGGCGAAGGATGATAACTGGTGTGAGCAGGCATGTACTACAATCAACAGTGATTTAATTCCATTCCAGTTCTAACATTTAAAAACATTATCCCTTCCAAGTATCATCAATCAAGTCCGTGTTTAGGAAATACCAAATTAGTTGCTGTTGCTAAAAGGCCATTGATAGATTTTTATATTTGGGGGGACTATTCCACTGTTCTTTTTTGTTCAGATTTGGTTGTTGGCTATTAACTTTTCAATAGGAATGTTACAAAAAGGCTTGTTCAGCACATCTCTATCTTCAGACTTGAGACGGAAGGGAACCATCTGCAGAGCATAAAGTATCCTTGGCACGACTGTGATCTTACAGGCAGCTGCTCTCCCATCCATGGGAGAGGGAGCTGGTTTCAGTGCCTGTGATTTCCTTCTAAATTATTTGAAGTTAATGTGGTCCACACAAGTGACTGGGGTTATTTTGGCATGTAAATAATCTAATTAAGGTTTGATCACTAACTGGATAACTCTGTGGTTTACTAAACAGTCTAGTGGGAAGAAAATACATGTGTTCCATGCCTAGAAAGAATGAATAACAATAAAATGTAATTCTCCAGTTAGGACCTATATGTTTTAAATCTACCTTGAATTACCTCACTGAGTTCAGTGTAGCTTGGTAAGGAGAGCAAGGGGAAATTTGAGCCTGTTTTCCCTTTAACCCAATTTACAGTTCACGTACTTACACCTAGTTTATACTCATTTTCTTCCATTTGTCACTTTACAGTTTACTTTTTATAGATAATATTACTGTGTTTGGACAGATTAGGTTCCAGGCAACTTTGCTGCACATTTTGTGGCCTCTTACATAGTAAGTATCCTGCAATGAGTGTCATGTGTTTGCACATTTGAAGGAAGAATGGATTGAATACAGACAAAGCATGACCATTTGAAAGTGTGGTTCTGTGTAGGAGTAGTAGAAAACTCTATGAATATTTGGACAATTTTGTTAAGATGAGTGAAACAGGCATGTGTTAACTGCTGGTTAACTGCTTCATGAAGTGGATGCCCCATTAAACCGATCTGAAATTGCACTGATTTTCTACAAAAGTGTCTGGCACCTGTTTCAAGCTACATCTTTTGTGGCCTGATAACAATATTGAGAATGCAGTGATCCATGTATTACATCATATTTTTCTAACTGAACACTTCAGTCAGGCTTTAACTTTCAGTCTAATTCAACACCTGTTAAAGTCGATGGCTTGAGAGATTTGAACAGGCAGTGAATATACAGAAAACTTAGAGAGTTCTCTATAAAACACTCCCTCTAACATTACTGTTACTAAACTTAAAAGTTGCATTTTCTTATCATGTTCCAGGGTAAAGTTACTATTTAGGAAATATTTGCAGGATTCCTATAAAATACGTAGAAATCAAAGTACACCCATCAACCTGAAATTCAAAGTAACTTTCCTGGGGAATCCAATTTATGGCAAAATCATAATCAGAAGCAGTACTCCAGAGCCTAAATCTCTACACTACAATAAAACACCTTGTCCCCAAATGTCTTTCTAAATCAGCTTCTTCATCTGTAACACTGAGGATTACATTACATAGCAAGGATTATGTTGTGCTTATGTCTCTGTTACTTCATATGAACGCACCGATTAATACTGGTGTGTGTTCAGGTAAGTTTGGTGAATCGTTCCCTGGAGGAGTGGTTTACTGTGGAAAGGTTCAGCAAAATAAGTGTCAGTCACTACAACTACAGGACTAATCTAAAACTGATTAGGAGAATAAATGGAAATTTCTAATACATTTGGATGCATTTATACTGATCCTTCAATAACACAACAACGTGATTGTGCATGACAAGGTCATCTCTGGAGGAATTAGCATGGGCATCCAGAAGAGGATTACCTCTGCAGCAGCATGCACTGTAGTAACGAAAGTTACTCTGCAGTTTCTCTAATTTGCAAACTGTGTACAGTCTTTTGCAAAAGGAAAGAACTTGTGAACAACAGATCACCTCATCTCTTTCTCCTACCTTGATGGCTTAATAGAAGAAAGTTGGGGTTTTTTTTGGGCTTATTTTGAGTTTGGAATTATTTTTTTATTTTTGCTTATGCCCTTCTTCTGCACTAGAGTATCCCTTCGTGTCTACTCTTCTTTCCTATGTCCCTATGTCTTCACATCCCTTTTCTTCCTTATCATTCCCAAAATGTTTTCCTCATCATTCCCCAAATTTTTTCCTCATTCTCTGTTTCTATTTTTTTTTGCTTTCAGCAGTAGTTAATTCAAGTCTCAAGTAAATTCTCCCTTCCTTACCCTTTCCTCATATTTAGTGATGTTTGCTTCAGTCTAACCTCCCCTAGCTGTCTCTACATCCTCTATTATACCACTTCCTACCTCACTTTCAAACCCTCTCACTCTGCTATATATTTTCTTCCTGGTTCTACTGTCTTTGAACCCCTCCTTCCTACCCTAAATATAGTGACTAGTTTTTATTCCCTGTTTTCAGTTTCCTACACCTTGTCTGAGATTGTTTCCATGGCTTTCCTCCATTCTTTCAAGCTATCTTAAGGCTCTCGTGCCTGCTCTTCCTTGCTCTCGCTTCTGGCCCTCCCTTCTTCTTTCAAAACACTGTGTATTTCACACTTTTCTCTGTGTGGTTGTCATCTCCTGTCAGTTCTGCTTATGTATCGTGTTCTCTCACAATGGGCACATGCAGGAAATGAGACATTTTAAAGAGATTGCTATAATTCAGTTCTGAGCACGGGCACTGGAAAGAGAGAGCACAGCTCCTCCAGTGGATAAGAGACTGGTGCTGGATGTGACAGTTTGGTTTAATAATCAGGATGAACATGAACACATCCCATGCACGCATCCCTGTGTTAGAGGTGGATTTCCCTGTCCTGAACAGTTTTGTTCATGTGTCAGTATTAAAGAATTTCCTATGCCACCAACCTCACTCTGCTCCTGCAAAATTTCAAACAGACTCTGAGCTATGTGCAGACTGAAACACTGCAATGGAGGCCCTTGTGTTTCCCATCCATGATTTCTGCTTCTGAGTGACCGCTTTCTCTTTAGTGTGGTAGGCTTTTGAACCTGAAGTTGATGGATTTTGATAATGAGACCAAAAATTATACTCTAAATTCTGACAAGCAATTATTTTCAAACTTTCTGGCAGTCACCACCTAAAGAAATTCAAGGAATATTGAACTCTTGGTGAAGCATCTAAGTCCAATTTTAAAAGCAATGACAATCTGAAGGCAGCGTATCCTTGCCTTTTGTATTGAAGACTACAATGTACCAACTAGTACATCAAATTCTGCACATTGATAAGCCAGCCTCAGCCTGTGCAGTTTCCTGCCTTATGGCAGGAGTCTTTGCCTGCAGAAGACACACTTAAATACAATATACCTAATTTCAAATTACTGTGTTGAAATAATAATTCTGTTTCTCTCCTTTGAGGAAGATATTTCCCCAGTGACAGATCAGTGGAGCTTTCACAAAGAGAAATGCAAAAGCGTGTGTGGGCTAAGCTAGAGATTTCCTTTTATCAGTTCATAAGGAAAATACATTCTGACACACCTGGCAGAAAGCTGGAATTGCCACGCAAAGGCTTGGAAACACTGTCATCATTGGGTAAAATTAGCCGTTTTCTGCAGTCAGTGAAACAGTTGCTTGGTTTTTGTGTCCTCAAAATATATTTAACAAAACCTGCCACTTAAAAAAAATGGGTTTCTCTTATCCTAACAAGGGAGAGTTTTCTCAGCTGAAGGGAGCTTCAAAAGGTGAAGTATTTCCCTGCCGTTCATGACTGCCAGAACCGTTCTTCCCCGAAACTGCTGCTGGCTGAAGTTCGTGTTGTAACATATTATGGACCATATTATGAGAAGAAAGGTCAGATAAGCACTGATATTTTTCCAGTGTGCTTGAATATATCAGTAATAACTAGGAGATTGTAACCTGGTGAGCTAGTCTTTGTGCCATTGCCAGATACAGGAAAGTTTGTTCTGTTCAACTTTTGTTTCATTTAATTCTTCTCTCTAGTTTCTAATATAATCAACATTGCTTTCTTTACCATAATCTTGTTTCATGAATTGTTACTGAAGCAGGCTGCTCCAAAGCGATGTAAATGAACTTCTGACCTCTGGGGGTGAAAGAAATGAGGTAAAAGATATTTGGCCTGCAGCACTCCACAGAAGATATGAAGCCAGAATGTTGCCAAGGTGCTGGCAAGAGTTAGTTAGTACATAAAGCAAGTCAAAAGAGGGGGGACCTGTCAGCCACAGGACCAAATACTGACAGGTGTCAAGAAGAATTCTCTTTTACAGTGTCAATATTTTTGTTTAACTTTGTAAAAACATTTGCCCTCTGCTGTCGTGCAAACAGCATTATTAGAAACACATTTTGAAATCATATAAAGATTCACAGCCGGACGTAGTTATTTCAATAAAATGTATTTCACTTAATTTGAACACACTTAATTGGGACAGATGCTTTATTGAAAAACTTCTAGAGAATCAATTCACAGTAGTACATAGAAAAGTCTGGGACTTAATTAGGACAGTGGTCACAAGTTTTCCTTAATGAGGTGTATTTGGCCACTGCCATTGGTTTACATGGTGTTTAACCAGGTGTTAAATATGTGAAACACTAAACTTCAATCTTTTCATAGAAACATTGCCAAACAAAGACTTAAAGAAGAACAATAAATGAAATTCAAGATTATTATTCTTATTTCCTTTAGCACTTCATTTCATTCTAAGTCTGCTGCTCCCTTTTGTGTGGGTTTCAGTGTCAGATCCAGGAAACACTACAGATTTCCATTTGTGTATGTGAATGTCAACATTATAAAAAAGATAATTTCCTGAATAAACTAGGGACCTGGAGGGCAGCAGGCTTCCAGATCCTGGAAGGTCACATGTGTCAATTCCATTTGTTATTTTAGCTCTAATGTCCCAGTTCCAAGCTTCAAATTCCTCTGGAGTCCAGGTGAATGTGCAGGCCTGAATTATTCAAAATTACTGAAACACCATTGAAACAGCTTTTTCTAGCAGTAGATGTTTTGGTATGCGGATTGGGAGTGCAGCTTTATGTGAAGGAAAGTCAGCCCGTAAATTCCTCCCCTGGTACCAAAAGGACAGGGACACGGTTGTTTCCTTCCATGAGACTTCCACCAGAAATTGCAGAGAGTGCTAGTTAGCGAAGTTCAAGGCCTTTAACCATTTTCAGTGAGATTTTCCCAAACTGTGAGGTATTAAAAGTAAAATATACTCTTTACCATTGCTTGATATTCACATTCAGAGATCCTATCTACAAAAGAAAGGTATTTTTTCTGTACAGCCTGAGAAGTGAATTCAAGCTGATGTAAAGACAACTTACGTTTTCTGAGCAAATGATTTGTTTTATTTTTAATGTGTTATTTGATTTAGTTCATTCATTTTGATAACAGCTAACTGAAAATTTGTTCTAAAATTTAATGTCTCGAAGGAAAATCCACAGTTAGACTGGTGTAGCTGGGGGAAAATATCCCGTGTTTTCAGCATCACAAAAGATAGCACGGTAACCTAAAATTGGTCTTCTTTTATGTCCTGTGGCAAAAGGGGTCAAGGACACCGTTAAGGAAAATTTGAGAAAACAAAAGATTTTTGGATGGCACAGGTTTCTCAGTTTTCTGCTAAAGTACATAAAGTTAAAACTTTTATTCTCTCTACTCAGGACAGGTTCTTTTCAAGGCATTTGGATGTCTAAACACAGGGGGTAGGTTCCTAAGATATCTCTGGTGTTGTGAACTCACTCACAGTGAAATCAGTCCTTGGAAACCCTAAGAGACAGCTAGAATTAATCTTTTAAAAAACAACACAGTACTGAAGAATGTGACCACATTTACTAGTGAGAAACTGGGCTTTTCCCTTCTTGCTTGTCTTGGGGAAAACACAGAGCTTCAAAGCCAACTCATTTTTTCTCCTCACCTTGATACTCTCAGCTCTGTAGACTGCTTGAGCCTGCTCTAGTGATTTGGAACAGTGTTGGAAAGAGGAAGTCCAGTTGCTTCACAGAGCAAGGACCCTGAGAATAAGTGTTTTCCTATTCAGCTGTGAGCAAAACTCAGGAAACTGGAGGACAGAGCCATCAATCATGGGATGCTTTGATATTCATCCTGCTTTGCGCAATCTGGAAAATCTTCTGCTTGCAATAGGAGAAGAGAGAAAGAAGGAGAAAACTTGTATGAGTTATTATGGATGTGAGCTGTCTTCACATGCACTCAGTTTTTCCAAGGACTGAAGGAGATGCTACCATTATTCTGGCCTGTTTTGCCCCCATCTGGAGCTGAACTCCTCTTTGAGATAACTAGGGTAACCTCCTGAGGCATTGGGCTGTAAAAGGAGGAAAAGCAGGAAGCAGTTCACGACGTCAACAGAAGACAGAGATCTGATCTCCACCTCTCCTCCATGTAAAGCCAGCTCTGTCCCTACAGCCATCCATCATGGTATACCCATAGAAGAGCTTTCCATACACGTGATTAGGGCATACTCTTGAGGCCTCCCATCTTTTTTATTTTTGCAAGTTAGATCTGTAACCCTCATCTCAGTTCATGTATAGAAAATATGACCCTTAATGCCTTTCAAACAAATACACAAAGCAGTTATATTTGGACAGCAGCATAACTGGAGAAGTGTCCAACAAAGTGTGCCAGTAGAACTCCAGCATATTTCCTATTTTAACAGTCTGTAATTTGAGTGTTTGTTCTCTTGAGTGCCTTCAAATTATGCCAAGTTCTAGAGATTAGAGTCTAGGCTAAGTACTCTCCATGAACAGATATACAGTGGATCTCTGTTTTAGTTGGAATAAGGTATATATTTGAACTGATTGCTCATTGCCTGAAAGAGCTATGCAGCTGGCTATAAAAATTGTGGTTTTGACATGGGAATGTTCCTGTGGCATTGTTTTACATAGCAGTGGTTGAATCTGAAACTTTAGATTCTCTTTGGACACTTCAGCTGTGATGTGGTTTGAACTGGAGTACCCAAGGCTCTCTTTGATTCCCTACCAAGGGAGAAGTAAAATATTATTACATGGTTTTGATGTCTAGAGAAGTCTATGTTAACTTTCTCTGCAGGATCACCTTGTTATGTTGCAGGTGCATTACCTTTCTGGTAAGTAATGACGATTAATTTATTTTTCTGGTGCAGGAAACCAAATTAAAGGAGTCAAGCTTATAAACTTGAACTTAGTCTAAATCACTCACTGGAAAACATTTCTGTTTACAGACAGAGCAGTGACTAAAGCTTAGTAAAAGTCTTTTATTAATCCTGTTTCATATACTGACTCAAAACATAATCATGGGCACATCACAAGACCTTATCTGCTTCAGACAATGCAGATAGAAATTAGGTTAAAAAAAACTCATAGTGAATGATGCGCTCCACATACAGCCAGAGTGTTCTTTGAATAAGTTAAAGTCCTTGGAAAATGTAGATGAAATGGGGATGTATTACCAAAAAAAGTTTATGTGCATGGGTGAATAACTGCACTCCTTACAAAGGCCACTAAGAAGTTAGAACTAAGTCAGTTACTCATTTACATGAGCACCTAGAACTAGAAAAAGACTAAGGAAACACACATAACAAAAGACTCTGGATTTTATTATTTATTTATTTTGGCAAATAGATATGTTGCTGATTCAGGGAGACTGATGTGGTGCAATTGCTGCTGCAGATTAAGTTCACAAGACAGTGAGCATTTTTCAGACCATCTTATTCACTATTCATTGTTAACATAAATTAACTTTATTTCAGCTAGTGGGGAATCTTCTATTTTCTAGTTTTCACCTCACATACAATTGGAACTTTCTATTGAAGGAATTTCTGATGTATTTTTTTAGCTGAGTTTTTACACTTGCGTTATATTTAAATTAGACATTTTGAACCATGCATGAGCAGCAGCTGAAAAAGGTTTTTTAGAGTACACTGTGAAAAATATGTAACTGCTAAACTCCATTTCTGACTGTTCTTAGATGAACTGAGGCAAAATTTCTTGCGGAGTTTTGCTTGAGTCAGTCCTATAGAATTTGGCCTAGTTTTGCCTGTCTTCAGTAAGAACAACACTGTAACTGTGGTCTGTTCTTAGCTTGTCACAACACAAATTGCCTCTTGAACAAAGACCCACAATGTCAACTTCAGTACCCTGTATGAGTGTTGACTTTAACTTTGCTTAGTCAAGAACATTATAAAAGGAAAACTGCAGATAGATGGAAAAAAGGCAGAGACTTCAGAATGAAAAGATTCAGTTGTTTAAAAATAGGTTGGGTCCTATGTGACCATTTAAAAAAATTAAGCTATAACAGTCATATTTTTAAAAATAAAATAGCTTTACTGTGCAACTTTTGCTTTCTTCCAACAGAATGGTGTTGTGTTGAATTTCAAGGCTGACCCTGGAAAGCATCTTAGGTGGCAAAGCAAAGATCAAGGCCAATGTCAAATTTTTCTAATTTATATTTCTCCAATGCTTTCAGAGTGTGGAGGCAGGATGAAGTCGGACTGGATTGAGGGTATTATATTCCCACATGTGTCTCATGAAGGAATTTCTTGGGACTAAGAAAATCATAGAAGAAAAAATCCCTTATTCTTTTTGGCTTAGTGTAAGATGTGCATATGTGAAGTGTAACTCAGGCAAGACTCTTCAAAATCTCTTGTTTCAGAATAATACTCATGACTGTGGCGACTATCCTCGCATAATGAAATTGCTATCAGCAAATGACCCTCTTCTCCAGGATCACATGAATGCCCCTGTGCGGTGCTGAAAGGAGATAATGAGGTCGTATTTCACTTAAGGACAGAATGAAAGCTGGAACTGGTTTCGTATTTTTCCCCACATTTTCTTTTCCACTCTCAGTCATATCTGCATGGCTGATGGTTAACAGGGTGCTTTGCTTCTATGTGAGGAAGCATTTGTTATTGCTTGCTCACTATTTTCCATAGCAACACAATGTCTCTGTTTAAGATCCAGTGGAGATGAACAAACAGAAAAGCCTTTAAGAAGCAGTTTATAAAAGAAGATAAATTAAACTTAACTCTTTCAGGTTAACTGTGCAGTCAGTATTTATTCTGGTATTGCGAAATGTATTGTTGAGGGCCAGAATGCTCTCAATCTTTAAGCACAAGAATGGCCATATTGGGCCAGATCCACTGTCCCCTTAGCACAGAAAGCCGTCTACTGCCAGTGGTTGTGGATTCCTACAGAAGAACACAAAACCAGGGCAGGCATGACATGAGGAACACCCTGCTATACCCTTTCCCTCTTTCCCTACCCCAGTTCCTACAAGATGCAGCTGAGGAACTTTCTTGAATAGAAGAGGTGTTTGTGTTTTCAAATGCAGGTGTGTATGAAGTGGTTAGATTGCAAATAATTTTATCCTTTATTTACTCCACTAAGGGCAAGAGACAAATCATAGTCTCTCTGTTTTGTTGCACACTGCACTCATGGAACAAACAGGCACAAATCTGACATGGGAATCAGAGACTACTTGAAAGGTCCAAATCATTTACTGAATCTTTTAAAACCACAGAATGAGTATAGAAGTACATAGCATTAAATTAACTATGTTGACGACCACATTTTGTTTCCAAAGAATTAGAAGAGCAAGTGAATAGTAAATTAAGACTCATATCAGGCTGTGAAAGGTAAAGTATCCTAGAAACACGCTCAGAACGTGGAAAAGTCTACAAAAGCATTGGTAAGGGTACACACAACAAACGATTTGTGCCCCAGCCCAGAAACTGAAGTATGTGCAGAAGTGCACAGGTGCTGGTTCTGTAGCAACATTTCATAGAAGCAGTAGCCATTTACAACCCGCATTTCTTTAGAATCCTTTTGCCTACCATATGCTACGTTACCTACTTGGTGATAGCAATAGTATGAAGAACAAGAGAGATACGTAAAGAGCATTACGTGGACAGTCTTTCCTGTCATTGCAAAAGATTTTTAATTGAACAGGCCATACACCAGCACTGCCAACTCTCCTAACTTTTGCTGTAAATGCTTCCATACATGAAGTGTTCTTTAAGCCGTAAGTCCTGGAGTGATTTGCTATACTGTAATATCTGCACTTTTATCTTCCTTTCCCTTATGTTTATATCCATCATGATTGCAAACCTTGAAAACCTTGAAAATACATATGCTAAAGCATGAGAACATAACTGAACAAATGAAAAGAATTAAAAATTTTTAAGTCCTATGATTACCAAGCCAAACCAAGTTCATTCGAGCCTTGTTCAGGCAGGCCTGGCAACACCTCACAGAGTTGTTTGACTTGCTATGACAGCCCTGACTCAGCATTAATGTGGCCTTTTTCTTCAGTGTCTGTCCAGCCAACGGTGCTGTCATTACTTTGACAACAGAAAACATCCTAATGTAGTCATGTACTTACTCTTCAATCTAGAAAATAAAAACCTGCCACTGCTTTAAAATAATATTTAGAATAAATGTTAGCAAATCTCTGAATGCTCACAAGCAGCTCTTGGGTTTATAATGTTAATTTTCTGTTTAACAGAGATAAATTTGGATTTCAAGTATAATGCTCTGGTACGTCTACTTTTAAAAATCATTAGAAACCACATGGAGTTGGTTTGTAAATACTAGTGAAACATGCACTGCAAGAGCAGCAGCAGCAGCCTGGTGAAAAGGGCACTGACTACATCAGGACATCAGGAAGGGTAAAGACTTAAGTATGTAATCAAAACCATATCTTTCTGTCAGTCTTATCTAAACTGGCATAAGAATACTATTCTCTCTCATTTCTGGTTTTAGTCAACTCTATTTTCATGGTTTGTTTCATCACCAGACCCATACAACTGGATAGCAATCATTTTACGTACGACTTAGAGCTACTGTACTGTATCAAAGTATTTATGTGGGATATTATACTTAGGATTTTTCCTCTGCTACAACAAAATTGTGGTTGTAGACACTTTTAAATATGATTAATCAATCTTAACGTGCCCACTGATGGATTTATGGAAATACCAAGCAACAGTGAATAATAATATAGGGTTTTTTACCTCAAAAACATTACGTTAATAGAAGCAACAGACTGACACAAAATAAGTAACAGCACAGAAGAGAGTAGGAAGAGAATAAAAATGCCCAGGAATGTAGATTTTCAATTTAAGCATGCAGCAGCAACAGAACAAAAGCAAGAAGATACACAGAAAAGCAAACTGCAATTTGTGCAAATAATTTCTATTTTCACAATCCAATCTGACAATCTTTCTGTAATAGCTACGTGTATAGCATGGGATGTTTTTTGGAGTCATTTTTAAGTTCTACAACCATGTGTTTCTTGTAATAACTGCTATTTTTTTTTACCCAGCAAGTCAATGTGATAAACATAAGGCAAAAATAACCACCTAAAGTCTGAATCAATTTCTAAAATTTCTTTACATGTAGCTGAATCCATCATTGAAATCCAGACATGTTGACAAAGCACCTCAGATCCTACGTGGTGTTGAGGCCGTCACCGTACCACTCACAAAGTCTCAACCAAGTTCATCTCCCAAACATCCATTTGCAGAGCCGATGTGCATGTGCACCCACCACAAAAACCTGGGCTTTTTGCTGTATGAAAAAATATTGTATTTGGGTAAAATGCAGCAGCTCTCACTGCTGTCGCACCTCAGCCAGGCCCTGGGGCAGCGGCCAGGCCTGGATGTGTGGTGGTGGCTGGTTTGTGTGCAGGCCCTTGGCTGGGCCAAAGGGGTGTCCATGCCACACAGAGCTGTGCCGGGGCACCTGGGCCCACCAGGGCACCTGGGCCAGCAGTGCCACCTGGGCCAGCAGTGCCACCAAGGCACCACAGCGGGACCTGCTGCTTCTGCCCCGTGAGCTGTGTGGCCAGGGCCTCTTTCCTCCTGTCACACTGTCCCTCAGGAAACAACGCTTTCCCCTCCCTTCCCCCGGGCATGGGTAAACATCCAAAGCATCCAAAAGGAAATGAAGGAAAGGAGAATGCAAATTCAAAGCAATTTAAAAAAAAATATTTTAAAGACTTTTACCAAGATGCTGTCTCCACAGGAGCTCCCACTTCTCCTTCTGATGTTGCCAGGGTCCGGGGCTGCCTTTCCTCCCTCAGCCACCGCTCACTGTCTGTAGTGGGCAAACCCCCAAATTTATAGAATCGTAGAATCACAGAATCGTTTTGGTTGGAAGAGAACTTTAAGATCATTGAGTCCAACTGTTAACCTGGCACTGACAAGTTGACTACTAAACCATGTCCCTCAATACCACATGTACTAGTCTTTTAAATACCTCTGGGGTGGTGGCTCAACCATTTCCCTGGGCAGCCTGTCCCAATGCTTGACAACCCTTTCAGTGAAGAAATTTTTCGTCATATCCAATCTGAACCTCCCCTGGTGCAACTGGAGGCCATTTCCTCTTGTCCTATCACCTGTTACCTGGGAGAAGAGAAGGACACCCACCTCACTACAACATATTTAGGCCGGCCCAGCCCTTCACCTTCTCAGCTGCTGGGGCAGAGGGTGAGGCTTTCCTGGGGCCGGCCACCCTCAGCTGGGCTGATGCCGCCTGGCTGTCCCCTCTGGTCTGTGGGGTGGCGTCCATGCGCGGAGCTGCCTCGGAGCTGCCTCTGCTTCACCTCAGCGGGCAGGGAAGGGTGAGCGATACACACAGGGCCCTCACAGAAAGAGCGGGAGCCCTCAGAGAAACCCTCTGCTCCCCTCACGTCCTCACTTCAGGCAACCCCAGCTTCTTCAGGCTCCCACCACCCTGCTGCCTTCTGGATCCGCCACAGGTCTCTGCGCTTCAAGGTATTACATGTGTTTATTTCCCTACGATTAAAACTTCAGAGTATGGTTTCAAAAGGCACAGCAGGCCGATCGAAAGCTCGCTGCCTCCAAAGCAGGGGGGTGCCCTCACCCGCCTCCTCTCCCCTCCTCACTGACAGACTGGTGCTGGCGCTTGCCAGAGCCCTCCTTACATGCCAATTCCATTAGCTAAAAATGGCAAAAAACCTCACCCAAAACTCCCACAATGAAAACCTGAATAGGTCTCTGCCGTACTAATGAGTTACATTTGGTCACAGCAGGGTCCCGAGTGTGCCAGAGCAGGTATGAGAAAGGAGGTGGGCAGCCAGCAGCAGGAGGCGCAGGAAGGGGAGGGAGGAGAGGTTAAGTCTCCCCTTGACCGTATTTGATCAGTTTATTGAATTTCAGTCTTCATTTTATTTTAACTCTGAAACCCAGGCATATGAGCCTGGCATTGTCAGGCCTTTCCCCTCAGTCACTGGTACGTGCCAATGGAGTGCTGCCGCCATTTTGGGACCTGGCTCAGGCAGCCATCACTGCTCCTCTCACTGCTCACAAGGGCTACCAGCAATGAGTTTTCTTCTTTCTAAGACAAAAAAAAAAAAAAAATTCCTAGGACAGGAATTACTTTTATACTGTTTAGGAACTGATTTTACCATTATGCTACGATAGCTGAAATGCAGCCTGAGCCCCTTTCATGAATGAAAAATAGAACTCACCACAATGTCTAGATGTGCACATCCCCAAGGTTTTGTTCAAAGAAACAACCCTCTAGAGAGTAAAGTTAGCTTCCCCTCCGCAAGCCAATGCACTCATACAAATGCCTGTAACTTTTCTAAAGTGGGATGTGAATATTTTTCTTAAAAAATCACACAGTAAAACCATGAGAAAAATGCTGTGCAGAAGAAAGCATTATAATCTGCGTATGGATTAATCTAATGACATGATCTAATAATGTTTTTGTATTGGCATAATCTTGAAAAGCGCTCTTGGGTATGATAAAATTTAGCAACTAATGAATGATACCTTTTTATGCATCTCCTGGAAAACTGGAGAGAGCCAATTCACTACTTTTTAGCTTTACTCTTATCCACTCTTCCCACCCCACAGACAGAATGTTTTTTGTCAGTGCTGAAGGTAGATTGAAGAGGTTCTGGTATAAAAACATAGGCATAGAAAAATGCAGTGTTTGAAGTTTAAATCATAAATTTTAAACAGGAAATAAAATATATTTTTAACACTGAGGTATGTAACTACTGGAGCAGTTTACCACAGGCATGGAAAACTCAGCATGTTTTGCACTCCTTAAATTTGAATTGGCTGCCTTTATAAAAAGATATTTTCTAATGATTTTTTTGGGGTAACCATGGAAACTGCCAGATAGTATAGGCAGGAGGTCATGTCAGGCCAGACAATTATAACCATTCCTTTTTACTACCAACCATGATTATCATCCTCTGAACCTAACAAGCCATAGGCTGATAGCTTTCCAGACAAGCAATACTTTTTCTAACAAAGTTGACTTGAAAGCTGAAGCTGGAGCTTTCCTTCCCTGATTCCACTGAAGAGTAGATGCCCCAAGTGGCCTGCAAAGAACTGTGAACTTGGAGGATACTTTACAGTCAAGGCCAAACACAGATGGTTAACCTTACATGACTATGGATTTTAGAGAAAGTAGTCCCCCTGAGTAATGCTAATCGTATACAATCATGCATCTTCACCTTCCAGTTTCAGTTAGTATTGGCCGCTCCCAAAAGAGTATTTGGAAAATCTTTTTTGCCTATATTGGCAATTTCCCCAAAGAGCAAAAACATAGATGTCATTGATTTTAATTTTACTAGATGTATTCATTGTAATTATCCACTAGCAGAGTCCATGTTACAAAAAAAGGAGAATTGAAACCTGAATTAAAAAAAACCTGACAAGTGTCAAGTCCTATTACCAGTTGACCTGAATAGCTGTATTTGGGATATTTTTTTTGTCTAATGTCTAGCTAGCAATAAATGTTTAGTGGGAAAATTTGATAGAAAAGAAATAGGAAAAAATAATAAGCTGTAACCATCAATACATAATGTAAAACTATACAGGATTACTTAGCAACAGTAATGCAGTTAAATCAATATTCTGGCATCAGTGCTATGCATTTCAGAATGACAAGTTTTGGTATTTTCCAGATTCTGCCACCTTATAGCTGCCTATTAATTACCTGCATTTGTCAGCTGGCAGCACTAACAGGGTACAAATGTTTAGTCTGCTGCTTGTGTTAATATCTAGGAGCTGCAGTAGACAGAAGGTTTCCAGAACTCTGCTGTATAATCACCCTATGAAATTGCTTAGCTCTGATGTCTGCTAGCACTACTGGCATGTTTTCTTTTTCTTACAAATAAAGTAACAGATGAAAATGTCTCAAGCTAACACTAGCTTGTTTGCATTCTTAACAAAACAGTTTTAGAGTAGAGCAGTAATTCCACCTCAATATCAGTTTTAGATGTGCTTACTTACAAGTTGCATTTTAGCATACAGTTTTAAGGCCAGACTGATTTACATGGTGGAATATTTGCTTAAGCCGCCTTGTGTTCCCACCTCATGAATAACAGTGCAGGAAGAAATGGAGGTAAAAGCAGGTCCATAAACTAGCACGTTCTGTAGGTCTTCTCAGGCAGTGAAGCAATAGCAGAATGAGACAAAGCAGCACATTGAATGTTACTGCTGTCCTCCCACCAAGGGAAACAAACTTGATCCTAGGCATTGGCTCACTCAGTCACTTGTTGGGGCAGAAAGCAAACCAGAGTATAAACATGTATATGCACAAGAGCTTTCCATGAAATCTGTCACTGGACCAGGCTTCCTCATTGCCAGCCAGTGCAATGCATCATCAAAACTCTGACTAGAGATAGCATATCATTCCTTCTCTGAAGTATCCATTTATTAGCAGCAAACAGTTGAACATTGAGAGAAATCTTAGCAAAAGGCAACAACTGGGACCCTGTATCAAAACTTGTACTGCTACTTCGTTAGGAGGGACCCTCAGCCCAGGACCATGACCCTGTCAGCGTTCCTTGGACTAGAGCTTTTCTACAAGCAGCAGCATCAACTGCTCTTAATGCCGCTTCCATTTTGCCAGCTGGGAGCTAACTGGATGGGATTCAGCCCTGTTCTTTAAAAGGCTTTCCCAGAGAATAACAGTGTGAATTTTTTGATTTACACTTGCTTTCTCGAACTCTTTTTGCACTACAGCTGCGGAAAAGTGGTAATTCAATGACCTAGTAACTTTTTCCACATAAAAAGCCAGCAGCAGCAGAACTGGCATGTTAATGTAATTCCTCACATTGCAGTAGGCTGGCATGGACGTAGCAGGCAGAAATGATAGGTACCTTGGTCTTGCAATGCTTTACAAATGTCACCTAGCGTCAATAGATTTCTCACACATTTGAAATTAAACAGAAGTTAATATTTGCAGGACTGGTGTTGAAGTCAGGTCCAATAAACTATAGGTCTGCACAGAAGAGAGAATGTAAGTGGCCTTTGCTGTCTGTCCATGTGGAAGTACATACTTCACCTTGTTTGTAAGAACTACTGAAGACAGCAGTAGTGCCAGTTTACTTATGTCTATATGTTAATGGAATATGCTGAAGATTTCTATCATCTTCAGCGTTTTGCTTCCAGCTCTTGCTGAAGCAGCCTGAAGGTTTATACAGCTGAACTTTCCTCATTTGTTTTATACAGATTCTTTTTGTCAATATAAACACAGATCAAAGCTAAAATGTTTTAAAAATGAAGCTAGAGACAAAAGACGGCAGCTGGTCCCCAGAGGGAGGGTTCAAGCCTCCAGGTCAGAGAGACTGGGGGATTTCCTCCTCATGTCCCAAAGGCTGTTGCTAAGGAGACCACTTTTGCTTCAATGAGCCCGTGGGATGGACTAGTTGACATATATGCAATATTTCTGCTAGTAAGGCAAAAGAGAAGCACAAGCTGTGGAGTCTTTGTCAGGATAGAGCACAGAAACCCACTTACAAGAACTTTTCCAACTACTATACTTTCTCCTGCTGACAAAAGTTGGTAACCTCACCATTTTTCCCCTTTCCTTAGCAGTCATCTTCATTTCAGATGAGAAGGAAACTGTCGCTGTGAATGGCAAGGAGATGATAGCTTACTACCAGCAGAAATCCAAGGAGAGCACAAGCTTTCCCAAGGTACAGCTCTCCAGCTAGGCATAATCCTTCCATTACAAGTTCATCAGGTAATCACTCTAAACTTAGCACCATCTGTATATTCTTTAACGGTATTCTTTTACAATAACAAGAGGTAGTATAAAGGAACCTGAGCTTGCTTTACCCCAGATAGTGCTCCTGTGTTACTGAACAGTTTCGATGGTGCTTCTAATTAGCACAAATATTTGGCTTGGTTTAGAGCATAAAATGACTATTTTTACATTTAACATTCTGGCATTCCCATTTTTGATAATTTTATGTTTTTTCACATTGACTTTTGTATCAATAGATTTGACATTCACATCAGTTGTGTGACTGAGGTTGCAAGACCTCTATTGTCCAATCCGTTCTTTTCCCATGATGATCTTTCTATGAGATAAATTAATCTCGGCCAGTGTTTCCTAAAAAGGAAGAGAGAGAAGTTTCCACTGTGGGACTATTGAGAATCAAAAGGTCATTCAAATCTGATATACTTTGAAAAGTTTTACTGTTATTACTGTTTTGATTAGAAGTGTACTGTTTTACCAAAATAGCTATATGCAGGAAAGGCTGTTGGGTGGACACCCATAAGTAAATACTGAAATAGCTAATACAGTTTCTAGAATAAGCTGTATTTGAATAAGCATGTTCATCTGCACTAAGGGAATTCTGTAAAACCTTGTAGCAGTAAAACTAGTGTAGATAAAGCTACATTACATAGATAGCAATCTATTACTCATCTAGGAATAATAAACAATAAGCCTGTTCCCTGAACCTAACTTTACAAAACTGTTGCACAATTTGGAGGAAGGGCAGACAGTTTTTATCAATGAGGGTCATTCTCCTACCAGGTGAAGTGAATGTGACTCCTCCAGTAACAATGGTGTGTTATATTCTTCGCTTGGCCCCTGCTCCTGTAAATTAGGACTCACTTTTTGATTTTTAACCTTTAAAATAATCCCTCCATCAGTGATGTAAAGTGGCTTGCAATATATACTTGAATAGCACAGATCTTTCACATCGAAGGGAAAATTTAAGCATGTTAGGTAGGTCGATAGCAAAAGAGGATCCAGGAAGCCTTAATAATTTCTTTTCAGTTCATTTAAGTTCTTTATTTCACCATAATAGACACATTGATACTCAGTGTACAGGGAAGTAAAAGTTAAAATAGAGTATAGGAATGTGAGCACTATCAACTTTGGAGTAAACAGTAGGCATAAACTATTTGATTCCTTGATGGTCTTTTGCTTTGTACTCTTAGGCACTGAGGGACAAACACCAAAATATTAAAGGTGTAACAAGAAGGGTGCCAAACTGTGAAAAATTTGCCTCCTTCTTACCAGCTACTATTCCTACTGCTGAGAAGGAACAGGTTCCAAAGCAGGCAGGTGAGTGAGAGCTGGTGACAGCTGGAGAAAAGTAAGGCTTATTTAGTGTGGGGGTGGGTGGTTTCCTAAGGTCCAAAATTGCAGCAAAACCACCTGGAAAAACTCTTGAAATGACCTAATGAGCCACAGTTTGCATGTCTTTTGGAAACTAAAAGGTAATTTTCCTACTTATTTTTTGTTGTTACTTTTTATTTTGGGAGGAGGTATAATGATGTTCTGCAATACATTGTATTTTTATGGAGCATTGTTTCACAAAATCATCACCTCCTCAATGCTGAGCTAGTAGGAAAGAATGAAATTTCATTGTAATGTCACTTAGATCTATCACCAATCAACTCTGGTTTCTTCTCACTTAATTACTCATCTCATCCTAAACTATTTATATCTTAGAAATACTTGGTTTATTTTTCCCACTCAGAAGGAATGCGACTAGAACAAATTGAAAACAAAAGGAAAAACTCGAAGTTGCTTCAAAACGAGTGAGCATGGAGTTATTCTTCTGAAAACCCTTGAGCTTCTTGATAAATTATTAGCACCTAAAAAAGAAAAAGCATAAATCATCAGAGATTTAATTGCAGACATTTTGTGCTGAACATTTTTCCTTTTTAAAGGCTTATAGTGAAAACACCGTTTTGTTCATAATGCATTAATTCTTACTGCTTGTAGAAATTACTTTGGAAAGTATCGTATTTTAAATATGAGTTTCCAGTAACTTTTCCACATTAATACTTTGCTTGTGGGTCTGTGCTTGCAGCCAGTAATATACAACAATGGCTTAATTTCTTTCAAAGTTGATATGTTTTACATTTGAGTATGTTATTCAGTTTCTCTAACATAGTCTGGAGAACTTCTGCACTGTATGAAGCTGGGGCTTCCCAACACTAAACCAAAGTGAATCATTAAGTTGCTTCCTACAGGTTTAAAGTTTCTAACACCTTCGCTATTCCTGTATTTTAAATGTGTGGGGAACATTCTTTGCTAACATAATGTAATTTCAGCTAAGCTGTGACAATTCTTAGAAGCTAAGGATCTCTTGCTCAGTTGTCACATACTGCTATAATTCACCTTCTCTGCAATAATATTTGCATTACAGCTATGAAAATCCATTAAATGTAAGTCATGTGCAGAATTTTTGGCTTTACCAAAGAGGACAACAAATAGAAGCTGTGATATTTTACCTTCCGGTTAACATCCAGGCCATCTGGGCCCCTGGAAAGTGAAAAGGAGTTTTGCCATCATTTTAAATGACACGAAGTTTTCACTAGATTTTGCAACTAAATCTGTCTAGATACACTCAAAATGGATTTTTTCCCTTCTTCACAAAGGCATGAAAAAATAAGAAATTGTCTCAGAAAATGAGAATCATATCCACACAATACATTCATAGCCACTGTTTCTAGAAGGGTAGAGATCTGTCTCTGTGGTTTGCTTCCATTTCCCCTGGTCCTGAGGATAACTCTCAATGGTAGTTCAGCTGTATCAGATTCCAGCCTTCCCAGATCTGTGGGATCCCACAACACCTTATCAATATAGGATGAGATAGAAACTGCATGAAAACTCTACGAGATTCCTTGCCACCACAAATGTGCCGGAGGGGTGTAGCTGAGGTGCATCCTTTTAATTCATGAGGATTTACTGGTGGCAACAGCTCTGTGCTCCATAACAGACCTGCAGAGAATCAACTGTTTTGCCGCTTCAGTCTGGGTCATGGTGCAGGAGGGTGGGCGGCAAGGCAGGATACAATACTAATGGTGGGTGGATAGTATCCAGGTCCACAGGGTCTTCCTGTCAAATGCACACGGCACAACCCTCCAGCTTTTTATCAAAGCAAAATCAACTACTGCTTTGAGAACAGCTAGCTGGAAGCGAGGGGGACACAAAGATGGCCTTGTAGCAAGAGGGAAGTACTGTGGGAAAACATCTAATTCACACAAGTGCTCAACAACTTTTTCGTTCTTTCAAGAATTTCAATGTTATTAGGTATCCAAATAATGTCTGTTTATGCCTAAGGCTGGACTTCCCTTTCAGAAGTAGGCCTGACCACAGTGATCTGTAAATTCAGGAATTCAGGACCATGTTACCGTAACACTTAGCTAGGAATAAAAACACATACACTAATGTAGCCTTTAACTGGTTCACCGCATGGCAGGCTTTCTACTTAGCAACAAAACTCAGCACTAGCATCTCACTTCACTGCTTTGCAATCTGTAGTGGCTTGTCATGTCATGCAAGATATAGGGAATCACTAATGCTAATCAAGGCCCAAGACTCTAGCAGGCTTTTCCAGTACAAATTGGGAAGTCCCGGCACCAGTGAAACCACTTTTGGGAAACTGCATAATGATCTTATGTACAGGAAGGATGAACTTAAACTGGAATGTTTGCAGAAAAGAGCTGGAAGGATCATTAGGGAATGAAAGGCCTTTTAAGAGACTTAAATAGAGTAGCTTGTTTAGTCTAGCAAAATTAAGATCGAGGAAGAAAATGGATGCTGTTGACAAATACACTGGTGAAGGGGGGTAAACACTAGGAGGAAAAGCTATTTAGGGTAAAAGACAGCACAAGGGTACAAACTGACCCTTAATGATTTTAGACTGGAAAAACAAGAAGGTTGCTGCAAGAGTGAAATGCTGGAGTTACAACAGCAGCAGTGGAAACAAAGGATTTAAGATGGAGTTTGACCTAGCTATGAAAGGATCTATATCGTGGGACTAGTTATGATGTGGGAGATTGGCCTTGATAACTGTGATACTTAATGCAGTTTTATCTTTTTAAGACCAAGTCTGCAAACAAACTTACTGAAATAACTCTAGCCATTGCCTCTCCAGCTGTGAGCAGGACCTTCACACAGCAGCTGCATTCCACAAGAACAATGAAATGAGTCCAGGCTCCCTCACGAGCAAGAGAGACAGGGACTTGGCTTTACTACATTTGGAATATGTTACTTGTAGAACTAGGGATGAGCTTCAGATCTGACTGCATTCATAACTAAATATAAAACTCATTTGCTTGATTTCCTACAATAAGCTTTATAGGCACATAGACACGTTCTGATTTTAATGATCTTTTTGTTATTTCTACAACTGGGGAGAGAGAGCAAGTGGGGAAAAAGCGTGGTTGTGATTTTCATAACTGTTACAAAATGATCATTTTTAAAACTTTTTTGAGAAACACAGGCAGGTGTCTAACTTTAATGAAGGGTTCTTCACCATTTCCTCGAGCAGTTTCTTCTAGACTATGCAGTCTTAGACATCTTAGGAACTTAGAAAAATAATTATGACTGTTCCTAGAATTCTCTTTCTGTTGTACTACATCCAGAAACTACGCATAACTTCTCAGACTTTCATCATGGCCTTGTATTCTCATGTTATCAATGAAAGTGATCCTTCTGATCCTCAAGTCAGAACAGTCAAAAAGGGTCTCTAAAGACAATCTGTCTTTTTCCTGTCCTATTGCTGAAGAGACACCCAGAGGTGTCTGCTGGGCTGTCGCATTTCCATGCAACATAGCGAGGCCTTGCTTGGGTGCATGGCTTGTCTTAAAATGACTGGCTCCTCTTCACAAGTCTTAAACAGGCAGTTAGAAGAAAAGTATTAGAGACATATCTCTTTATGATCAGGTTTAGATTTGCTTGTTTTAAATTCCTCTTTATAATTTGTCTGATCAGAAGAAACTGTTCATTAGAAACTGTAGAAGATACAGAAGAAACTGTACAGTAAGCGCTTGCGGGCAGACTATAAAAGTATGTTATTCTCTTTCAGCATATTCAGCTAATGGGTAATCTTACCCAAAGATCTAAACTATTTATTTACAAAACACAATAAAAAAAAAAGATCTCTGGTGTAAAGCAGTTACTGTAGAGAGGGTTTGGGCCAGTTGGATCTAGCAGTGCAAACAAGAGCAAGGGAAAACAATCCTATAAATGGATGAGATGAAGAAGATTTATGAGATCATCCTGAAATTCCCCCAAGATAAAGATCAGGAATAAGTTACCATAGAAAACAAGTGGTGATTATTTATGACTTCAAGAGATACCTGATTCTTTCTGAGGAACAGTGAATCATTTTATTCCAGAGTAAGATCCTGTCATGGTTACATTTCAGATCCATGGTCCAAACTGGGCTGAATGGGAAACTTCCAAGGCCACCTATGTATTACTGGAAATATAACTGGGGATTCTGTGGAGGATTTCCCAACTCAGTATTCATTTCTACATATACTACTTGTGGTCTAGACTGGTCAAGGGGTGGTGGCGGCCAGAAGAAAGACATGCTTAGTACTTTACTGTGGTCTTGTTGCAAGGAACTGGGGGGAAAAGGAAGGAGGCAAACCCAGAACCACTGGAACATTATAGATTCATCTAGCTTCCTACAGAAAGGTCTATTTTCTGATTGCTTTCTGAAAACCATTCAGATCTGTAGATAATAAATTTTAAAGTGATAATTCTTCCTTCATTCCACAGGAGCTAAACCGTGCTTCACTGTAAAAATGATCTGAAGGATATTCAAGAAGAAAATTCACAGAGCACCATGGACTCTGCTTATCCTCAGGTCAGATCTACAACTTTCAGTTTGTAAACAGTTTTACAGTAGAGAAATTCTAATTTCCTCAAGCCTAATTGGTACTGTGAGAATCCCTCATGGGTGTAAATTGTTACTTCTTTATGGATGAATTTGAAATATCTCTTTGTTTCCTTTCTTCCTTTTCTTTATCAAGTCCAGACATCACTGAGTTTTATAGAATGTATGTGAAATGATATTTAAAGCAACATTTACATTGTGGAAAGAAGGAAAACCACCAAAACTGTGTCATATTTTGCTTTTCAAGGTATTGTTTTGCAGCTTAAGTTATGAACTCTTGGTTTATTCAGTCAGAATATCTAAGGATATTTCCCAGTAGCACAGCTTTCTAATTGTGAAAAAGGGTTCATACCTTTTTTAACTCTCCTGCATCATACGCACATTTGTAACTAGAAAAGCACTTTAACTGGACAGGAAAGCACGTTCAAAAGAAATGTAGCTTTGATCAGGAAATGTGATTGAATGGATTATTGCATGAGTTTTAGAAGGAAAATGTTGAAGTTCAATATTTCAGATTGTGTATCCTCCCTACTTTGACTCCATCATGTGCAGACTTTTTGCATACATAAATGAAAAGACCTGACTGATCTGAAAAGCTGGCATGTATCAACTAATAATACTAATATAAATTTAATGCTGGTAGAAAGTATAACGAATATGAACAAGCAGGTAACGAATGCAAATAACAGTATATATCTACCTCCTTTGAATGAAGACTAGTGGAAGTTTGCCCTGTCAATAGATTTTTTTCCCCTAAAAGGAAACATTTCACAGAATCCAAAAACTAGCCATGCACAAGCCCAATTGCACATATCTCTGCCTGAGAGTGATGAACTTTTTACGAGATGATAGTTTAAATTGTATCTTTAAGACATTTCCTAAAAAGGAAGAGATAGAATTGTCCACAGCAGATTAAAAGATGTGCTAAGAAACAATGAACAAACAATCCAAAATTGGACTCGATAGTATTTAAATTTATTTGCACTTAGCACACATCTGAATATCAAAACACTAAGTCAAATTCAGCATCAATTTATACTTTGCCTGGCTTCCCAGACTTCACTGTGGGTTACAACACAGTACACAATTAGCCTGGCTTTCTAAAGAAATGCAGTTTGGAAATCTCACTATGGGTTCGTATGTGTGTGAGATCCTGAAGTACTTTTGAAAACCTTGGTCTGTTTCAGTCAGAGTTGATGGACAAGTAAATGGCTCAGTTCTGTTTGCTACAAACTTGATGAAAATAAGCAGCTGGGCAGCAGCGAAAGACCTTTCTACTATGCCTGTACTCCCCCAGTGCAGAAAAGGATGTATAATGAAAGGAGCCTTTTTTAGACATGAGAGAATCCACACAGCAGGATTTTCCCCTGTTTCCAAAGATGTGAAAGCTCTTAAAAACCATGATGCATTAACAATGCTGTTTTATTTGTATAAATGTGCATACTTATGTCTTGATATGCATATAATGTTAGAGATTGAATTTTATTCTATACCAGAAAAAGATGCACTACCCACTGGTTCAGCCACTAACTTACGTTCTTTTCTCAGATTTGCCCACTGGCACGATTTATCTTCCAACATGCCAAGGGCTAAACGGTTATGACTTAATGTAGTAAGGAGGAGTTCAGAATGCACCTTGCAAATGCAAGTTAACAGGTCAGAGAGGCAGGCAGTAGGACATTTTTAAATCCACATTCAGTTTTTAGAACTGCAAAAGGAGCCTTAAAAATGGAAAAGTGTGTAATTTATATTTTGCTTGCTTTCATGTTATATGATACACAGAAAGCGAGGTACAGTGGGCACACGTCCATCTGAGTGACACTTTGCGAGGTGCATGGGGAAGAGTCAAAGCCCACAATTCCAGCAGGGAAAAGCTAGGACTATGCATAAAGTGGTGTGCTCTTGGGCTTCTGGCTGTGGATGTATGCCCTGGCAACATCCTGTCTGAGATCAGAGCAAGACCCAAGCAGACATTAATTTGCCATTCCTACGCTCAGTTTTCAGTAGAAGGAACTGAACATATGGGGCAGACGGGAGCTAGGCATGCTTTGACTAAGTCTTGATACTGTTCTGCTGAAGGATCTTAGCCTCGGTGTTCACCGTGTCTCCATTGTTCAATGCCAACACTGCCTCAATGAATTAATTTCTAAGTTAAGTGGAAAAGCCTAGAGGTTTTAAGTTGGTGTGAAAGTGCTGAGACTTAGTGAGCAATGGCACAGCCTCCTGCAGACTGTGGGACAGCTACCTGTTGGGCTCACAGAGCAATTTTTTTTGTTGCATCAAGCGCAAAATAATCCTCTTGCTATATGATTCTTTCCCACGCTGATGAAATGATCTGGTGGAAGGATGCCACCCCCCATGCGGACTACTTACAGTTTTTTTCCTTTCATTCAATAACAGTAGGAAAGGAAAATATCCTTTGATTACTCACACATCAGGGAGTAATCCACAATATTAACAGGATAAATATTTTTCATGATGCAGCAGTAATTAAGGATGTCCGTTTCTCTTGCTTGCTTGCTTTAGGAATAGTCTCAGATACACCGTGAATACAGGATGGTTTAGGGTTACAAATACCACTGGGGTAGAGTGTCTCATGCCTCATTTAGAATGACTTAACCAGAGAGTGTTTTCATGGTGATCTGGTTGCACCTGTTCACACTTAACTCATTCTGCACAAATTTGACCTCTGCCTGACATCTCTGTTAAGGTGTCATGGCACAGTGAATATCCCCCTGTTGCTGGACATGTGTTGAATTATTTCTTGAACTCTGGTGACAGCCAGGTTATTCTAACTGCTCTCCAGACATAGGATGAGACAGTCCTTGCTCCCCAGCACAGTTCCAAAAAGATAAACAATAATAGTCAAACAAATAAATTAGATGCCTTACTGGTAATCCCTGAATATTAAATTTCCTGAAGCCATCATTATCCCATCTTGCCCTCTTTTCCAAGTGATATAATCATATTGCCTTATGATTGATTATGCTTCAAACTGAGAGCAAAGCCTAGATTTTTTTTTCTTCGAATAATATAGTTTTTCATGGTAGTTTACAAAAAATATGATTTTTAAGGCATCTATCATTGAAACCTTATACAGTCTGTTAAGCACACATATTTACAATACCATGTTCTATATAATCTAGTAAAGCACTGCAGTTCCATATAACAATACTCCTTAAATATCCCAGCTAACGCTTTTAGGCTAAGCACTGTCCTCCAAAAAATTTACCTGTGAATTTTTTCATCTAATTTGACGGAACAGACAAAAGTTGATAGAAGCGCAATGTTATCTTTCTTATTCGAGAGATGTCAGTCTCAGCTGTGAAGATATTAAATGATTTGCCCAAGTTCATGCCCACAGTTCAAGTCTGTGCTAGATCCAAGAGAGTCTAGAAGTTCAGCTTAATACTGTAATCAGAGGAATCTTTTCCTCTCCCTTTGTTCTTGCTTTTAGCTTGTTTGTCTGCCCTAGCGATGCTAGGGAAAACTCTCTTCCCTGTACCAGTCCAAGCACAGCTATCAGTGTTGGAAAGCATGTTACTTCCAGCATGAGAAATGGCATTCCTCAGTGTGCACATCCTTGGTGTGGTTAGGATTTCTCCAACATTGCCACAGTATATAGGACTCACTATAGAATTCTAGTTAACAATTTAGCATATTTGTGGCTTACATTCAAAAGTAATTTCATAAGCCAAATATAGTGAAAGCTCTTGCAACCCTGTAGATGCAGAATGTCAACATTTACAGTCAGCTTGTTAAGTTGCAGTCTCCATCTGCATTTTTCTAGTGAAGAGCAGTTTGGATAAAATAACAAGTGACGTGAAGCTTTTCTTAATTTAGAAAATACTTGATGATCAAACATAAATACATGAACCATGAACTGCAGATAT
>VYZM01015664.1:212032-234731 GCA_013398915.1 Dromas ardeola
CGGTGACTCAGAGTTGCCCTGTGCAACCAAATGAAACAGTGTTTGCAAACCAAGTCACCCTATTAGAACGTGGTCTCTGAAAAGCCTGATAAAGCAGTCCACAAGGGTTAACAAGGCTATTGGGCCAACAAGTTATGGAAAAACACTNTGAAGAAAAGCTTAACGAGACTAAGCCTCCAGCTCAACTCCTGCAAAACTAAAAAAATGAGTCCACAAAATTTTCACAAGAACCTTACACACTCCTTGCACTCAGCAAGATTTAATGAAATCACCAGTACACACGCGCTGAAAAGGAACAGAACACACTCCAATCTCGATACCAGGCCACACAGTAAAGTTCACCTTTTCTTAAAATGAGATCTTTTTCTGATCCTGCTGCTAAAAGTGTCTCTGTTTTGACTAATTTCAACTCAGTAACTAAAAGTGATGTATAGCCAAACAAGAAAACTGAATGAAAAATTATCAGAAAACCAAATGCATAACAAAAGTCCAGTCCCAGACTGCCAGCCTACAGTGGAAGATCTTAATTTAAGAGAAAAACAACATGAAAGGATTTTTCTTCCAGTTGAAGAGATATCCCTCTCCTAATAATATCCAAGCATGAGCCAAGACAGAAAAACTTCAGCCCAGTGAAAATTAAAGTTTTCATTTGGCTGTAACACTTGCCCATTTTCATTCCTATCACTTCACACTTTCATATAAGTGTTTTGCTTGGTAACGAAGACTAATATTTTCAGAGGCACTTCTCAATCTGCCTTGCAAACCTTCTGTCCACTGAGCAATCATCACCTTCCACACAGCTCAAAGTTTTCCATGGATGCCATAGTTCATTCCACAGTCTGTTTTAAAAGGACAGACTATCAGTAAATATCTCAACACGTAAGCTTACAAAGCCAGAAAGAAATAAGGGTCAAGGTACAAAATTTTATTTGTGTGGAACTCCCAAGTGACCTAGATCCTTAAGCAGTGTCCTAGGTAAAGAAATGATAGAAAGAAAGTCCTATTTGCACAGGGCAAGACCAGAAGCAAGTGTGCACTCTGGGAAGCCTATGGGCTTCCTACAGGACAAGCCCTTGCAAGAGTTGTGCCTTACACATTGTTGGCTAGAAGGATGTAAACTTCAGAGAAACCCATTTCCAAAACATCGTCTAAAATAGCATTGAATTACCTCATGGAGCAAGTCACTAGGAGAAAAGAGAGTCTGTACGCTATTTAAATATCCAAAAGATAATACAGTAACCCAGCCAAAGACAGACACAAACTGCACAATGAACTGCTGCAACTTTTCTACACAACGGGATATCTGCAAGCATAGAAGGCTTTAGGGATTCATTTTAGGTTTTAGCTACCAGTAGCTTTCAGCAGCACAAACAAACTGTTGAGAACGTCCTTGTCAATGCTGTTACTTTCACTATGCCTGAAACATCAATGCAAACCACATTTTTATTGGTTTTGTAACGGGAGCTTGAACTCATGCAGTCACAATTCCTGAATGCTGGTAAAACATGCTCTCAGTATAACCGAGTCTTCAGGTACAAGCAAAGAAGCAGATGATGCACTATAGAGCTTACCTCTCATGTTCCTGTAGACTTAGGTGTCCGTATCAACTGGCAGCCTCTGAAGATGAGAGGCCACAAGTCTGTCCACTTCTAGATCAGGCCAACAGTGAGCCTCTCTATAAAGAGCCACCAGCTTCTGAGTATCTTTAACCAAATCAGGTGGTAACACTTCTCCCTCCAGATTGTTCATCTAAATTTACCTTGCTAAATTAAGAGGTTCTAAGAGGCCCAGCCTTTGAATTCATCTGTATTAAAGTCAACTTCCCTGATCAGATTAGAAATCCTTGCCCCTTTGTTTCTCCCTCCATCAAAGAATTTGCACCTTTCTGATGAAAGCTACAGATTTAATTACTTTACAAAAACGATCAGGCTAATCACACTTCAATTCAACTAATTTTCTCAAACTCCACTCAACCTACTTTCCTAGATCAAATCTAACTTATTTTATCCCATTGTCACATACAAATGTGACATGAAGGAAAAAAAATCCCCAATCCTTCCCACAGCTACAGAAACACAGGTCAAGAGGGGACCCTGTGATGCTGTTCATTCATTTCTCCATCATCCTGCAAAGACCCAGGTGCTTTCTGCTAATCCTGGAAGATGTTTGTCCACCCTCCTCTTAAAATTCCCTACAGGTGCAGACTGCACACATTAATTTACTTCACAGAAGCTGGTCATCAGACAAGATGCACCTAAAGTCTCCCCTGCTCCAACCTGGGCCCTAATGAATACAGTTCATTTTTTTATGCATTCTGTGTCTCCTTTCAGCCTTTTCTTCTTCAGATTAAACAACACAAGTATTTCAGTCTTTTAAAACAGGTCATGTTTTCTGGAGCTCGGATAGCCTCCCCCCAACATCCTTTTCTGGTCTTCCTCCCCTCAGCTCAAGTCTTTCTTTAAATATGCCCAAAAGCAAACCCAATATTCAAGCTGAGATCTCAATTTCTCTCTTAGTAGAGTGTCTGCACTTTCCTTTCAGCATCACAACATCATTGGCTTATGTTTAGTTTGTGGTCCACTAAAAACCTAACTCCTTTAGCTAAGAACTGTTGTCTAGCCAGTTATTCTACATCTTGTTCTTGACTATGCCCCTGTAGCAAAGCCTCTGTACTCGCTGCATTGCATTCTATTCATTTCAAACTCTGCAAATGGTCAGGATCACTTGGAATTTTAACCTTGGCCTCTGCAGCATACAGGTTTAGCATCACCTGTGGATCTAATAAGCATACATTCGTATCATTCATGAAAATATTGTGTAGTAACAGAGATGGAAGATAGCCCTGCAGAGTTCCACCTGATATATTTTTCCAGATTAACAGTGGCTAAATGCAGATATACTAATGAATGACAAGGAAAGCTTGGAAAACTTTATCTATATACTAGCTGGGGAGAAATAATATTAAAAAAAAAAAAGAGGCAGAGGAATGAATTCATTATCAGTCATCTTTGGAAGGGAAAGTGAAAGGGAAATGTAAGAAAAATCACATAAGGATACATTTTCATCTCCCTTGCTACAGACACTTCTTCCTAGGTAAATCAAAGCTAAATAGTACACTAGCTGTGAGCAGTCCACCTGAAGAAGTGTTAATTGTCATTAAGCATAAGCACAGACAGCGACAGGCTGCATACAGTGTCTTTCTCTCCAGGTATCTTCCATTTCTCCAGCATCCTCTCCTCTTTTTCCCCCCCCTAAAACCTAGGTTCACGAGTTCACAACCACCAAGTTCCTGAAATGATTTTTAATTGTTGACTTCTTCAAATATTGCCACCTTTCCCTGCATAGTACCCTTTCAAATGGATCAAGCTGAAGTAAAGCATATTAACCAAGGAACACCGTCAACTTTAAACCATTAAAGTACTCATGCATTATATTGAAATGAATGAGGTATTTCACCTATTTATGAGTTTTCATTTTAGCTTGTAAAAAAAAAAAAATAAAGGAAAGCCAACCTGGCTTGAAAAAAAAATAAAATAATTTTCACAGTTCATTGTATCCTTCAAACAGCTGTACTAGCACAGCAGGAAGGAGCTGATGAAGTTATCTAATTTGGGGCTGTCTAATTTGAGCAACTGGCCCCAGTCTCCATTTATTATTTCGTTCTGTATCAGTCTGTGAGATTACAAAGGCCCTTTATCAACCAGTAGCATTCATCCCTGTTAAGGTACTTGAATACTAACCAAGTTGTTTCTCAGTCATCCTTTTTGATCGAAGTGAACAGGGGGAATTCCTCATGTGGTGACGGTGGGGGAGTAATTTTAAGCCTTCAAATACGTCTCTCTCTCCTTTGAACCCTCTCCAATTTTCCAGCATCCTTTTCAGAGCAGATCAGAATTAGCGACAACATTCCAATATCATTCTCCCTAACAGCACATACAAAGATAAAAATCACTTCTTTCTTCCCATCATTGCTGCCTTGTTTATAAACAAGATCATATTTCTGCTTTTATCCTCACCATCTTACAACAGGATTTTTCCTGTATTTACAGGGTAGCATTATATTACAAACCATTTAAGAGTTCTTGTGCTACTATAACAAAAATGAGTTCTCCAAGCAGAATAAACTATATGGGCAAAAGTAGAAATTTGTTATCACTGCCATTTCTTGGTTCAGAGTGGGCAACCCCATTCCATTTTTTAGGATGAAGATACAGATATATTAATTTAAACAACAAATTTTGCCAGTACAGCCAATGGTGGTACTCATATAAGTCCAGTAAGACTCTATTCCTTAAGAAAAAAAAAAAGGCTTTCCAAGTAATCGTTCTCCAGCGAATAAAGTGGATGTATATTCTTTAGGATAAAAAGCAAGGCCATACTTCAGAAAGAGAAAACATTTTATTTGAATGTGCTCAAGCTGTCAGTCAATAAATCAGTTGAGATTTCTCCATCTTCCTCCTGAATATACTTCCTCACCAATCTCCATCGCCTGCAAATTTGTACTGCAAAAACTTTTACACTTATTTGCAGGCTGCTCATAAAAATACTATGCAGCCCAAATCCGTATGAAAACATCTCTGCATTATCTCAATAGAAATACATAGCTCTTTGATGCTGACTTCTTTCTGATATTTACTCTGAGATTCTACATTTTCAATTTGTGCTTTGTTGACACTGCAGAGAACTAACGTTTTAATATTGCGTAACAGAGAGGTTTTTAAGTCAAATGCCTTAAATAGTCTGTTTTTGCAGTTGTGCTTTTGACCATTCATTAGAATGTCTTAAATAATTCTCATTAGAATGTCTTAAATAATTCCCTTCCCGCCCCCAATCAAGAAAAAAAAAATTTTCACCTTCCAACAGGTTTTGGTCACAGCTTGCTTTCAGCTTTGAAAAGTTAGCATCTTTTCCAGAATAATAAAAACCTGTTTTCTTTTCTCTTCTCCAGCGACAGGAATTTAATGAGCTCACTGTATTCTGTTGTTTGGCTCCATGGACTGAAACAAGTCCCTCTTTATTACCTTCTCCTTAGCTTTGTGGGCTGGTACATTCATACATGCAGATTTAATACCATATAGTTCAGTTTTATCATTGGCTTTCAAAAATTGGGTGAGTGCAAGACCGTGCAGCTTTAGGCATAAGTACATGTCAGTACAAAGTCTAGCACCTTAACTCATGCAGCCAGTGAAGGTGAGGTTATGCTACGTTAGACAGACTGTGCACTGAATCATGGTCACACATTTCCTCCTACAAAGCCAGGAGACCAGATGAGCAAATAGCTGCGGACCATAAACTCCTAAGCCACAGGATGGAGAGACTTAACAGCTTGTCCATACATTCTCTTAGTCTAAAGGAAAACCATTGTGAAACGTGACAAAAAAACCCTCCTATAACCTGAGCCTGTGTGTCACCTAAAAGATGGGGTAACTGCTCTGGTTGAAATGTCATCTGCTTAAGAAGAAGAAAGGAACAGTTTTTAGCCAAAGCAGCTCAAGGCAGGTTCACTTAAGTGCTGCTATTGCCATATGGAAGAATTTGGGAAGATGTGGATTGAGGCAGGCAGTACTGTCCCTTTTGATGGCAGCCAGCACTCATATCAATTTAAGTGGATTACAAATCCACACCCTTTGTAATTCTGAGCAGGTTAACATAGATGGCTTTCTCTTTTGACACAGAGGGTGTAGTTCCCCAAGCCAGCTCTGCTCTCAAAGCTGGTTTAAGAAGTTCCCAGCCTGGATTCCTCACTCCTCGTTGCTGGTTCCCGGTTCTGCACTGCAGTTCCTTGTGCCCTCCATGGTTCGGCAGATCTACAAGCCACGCTGCAAACCCATCACGGCAACAATGCTCCCCACTGACTCAGTTTACAGTAAAGGCTTACCAACAGCTGCAGTGTGACTGATGGCAATGCTTCAAGAGTGTTCAAGCCGAATATAACTGTTGGAGTCAGAAAGGCATTCTTGCCTTCACCCCTACTGTGTGCACACACTTGTCCCCTTATAAGCCAGTTCATCACACTGAACCGCATGAAAACTAACTAGAAAAGGGGAGTGAGATCACAAGGCTAGGAGTGAGACTGCTACCTTCAGCTGCAACATGAACAGCTCAGCTGTCTCATGAAACATCATTAGAGAGCACTGAGTTCTGGCAGAGGGATGGGAAATTCTTAACCTGCATGAAAAAATGTCCACGGAATTACATCCAGATTTTATTCACTTCTGATGCAAAAATGGCTTGGGATCTCCACTAGCTTCTGCCTTAGGGTTCCCAAGGCTGGTGTCATGTTGAAATGAAGTTTTTTCCAACTATAGTTAAAATATTATTATTACTATCTTTTTAAAGGTTCCCTAGCTTAACATTTCCTTAACTGGTAGCTTCTGACAAAAGGCAATCTAAAATAAAAGCATCTTGCAAGACCCCAATTAAAAAATAATTAAAAAAAAAAATCCACCCTACCATGAACTCCCCACCTCCAATTCTCAAATACCCTTCATCTCCAAGTCAAATATCCTTTATCATCTCCTTGAAACCTAGAAGTGACATAGGCATATTATAATCATCAGTTCTCCTATTATTCAATTCTCAGTGTTTCACTTGAAATAAGTATTTACCATCTTGAAGTGGCTGATAAACCAGGTTTAAAACAAACTTGAAGGCTAGAGAGCCCTCTATATGCAAAGGCTAACAATGAGGTAGAGGTACAAAGCTACAGAAAAATATGAAGTTGCTCAAGGCTTATTTGTTTTATTACATAGAAAAAGGATGACTCCTCTGCCCTGTTGCAGTTCTGCCTCCTTCAGGGAGTTGAATGGTCATCAAGATGAGATGAAAGAACATGGTATTGAGGTAGACAGAAGAAAGGAAATTATTCAATGGATTACAATAACCTTCACCGAATTTCTTTTGGCCCAACTCACCCCCTCTTTAAGGAAAGGGGATAAAATGATAGAGTGAATAGGACTCCTAAAATTTTGTTATCTAAATCAATTCAAACTAGATTGTTAATACAACTAAAGTAACTGTTTTATCACCATTACATGAAACAAAAGGAAAAAAAATAGCAATTTCACTTCACTGTGAATTTATACTATACTCCTAACAGAACAGCTCCACTATTTGAAGGCATCAGTTGAGCAGAGGTAAGAATCTGGAGGAATAAGCGACAACTGAAAGACATATCCTATTCTGGCTCTGCTCTGCAGCATGTCAGTGACACCTGTATGACGTACCCCAGCTGATAGGGATGCATCACACTGGACAGCAGCGCAGGGGTCCCCACTTCCTCCTGAGAGCTTTTTGCCATAGGCACTTAGTTCTGTTAACTTGAGTTGCTTGAACTAGATAGATCAGACTTTTTTTTTTCTGGAATATAGTAAGTAGTATTAGAGTCCATTCACTCTCTGTGCCAACAGTTGTATTTCACATACTGCTCTTAAAACCAGGCAGAGTTAATCAGTTTAATTTGAAAGAAACTAATATACTCAGCATTTGTACAGTGGTATACTGTCTGAATATTGAGTGGTACAGTAGCAATTCAATACTAAAGCTAGTTTACTGATTAGCAGTTGGTATTTCTTTGAAACTCTAAACCCCATGTATTTAATGAAACTGTCTGAGATATTGCTGTCTCAAATCCCACTAAAGCTACCTTCTCAACACTCAGGGTTTTACCTCAGCTAGTACTCAGCATCTATCTTCCCATTACTGCAGCTATATTTCAAAAGATAAGTATAGCTCTAAGACACGGGTTAAGCCAAATGGTGAGTGAGATGACAGCATCTGTATATAGATAAGACTGGACCTTGAGCTTGCATGTGCAGGCAACGTGATGGAATAATTAAATGGGTCAGGGAAACATGCTGTATCCAACGAACCCAAGCAGACCTAGTGTACTGCAAGTCAAGTCCTGTCCTTTGCAGCTTTCTGGAAAAGCATTTTGCAGACGTTCATGTTCTCTCTGCACTCTGCAGGGGCTCCTGCTTAGAACTTTGCCTTGAGACTGCAAGAGCACGTAAATCCCTCTATTTAAAGGTCAATATTTCAAAGTGTTCCAAAATGGACGTTTTGTTTTCAGAAGTAGTGTCAAGGGAAAGCATATTGGCGGCAAAAAGAAAACTTCTAGTAGGCAGTCACATTAGGGTAATGTAATCATGACTCACGCTCCTCACCCATTTCCTGACTAGGGCTGTGCATGATCAAAAGAAAACCAGCCACAGCAATGCTGCTGCTCGTTAATGTTAGCTAGCCTGAAAGGATTACAGACTACCAGAAAACAAACTCATGGCAGAGTATCCTATTTAAAGCCTGGCATAAATTGACACTGACAAACACAGTGGCGTAATACCATACTCAACCAAAACAACAACTTGCCTTTGTTGCGAGAAACAAGTTACAACTCTTAATGATGAGTTCTCCTACCTGAACAAACCCTCTCACACGCCTTAAAACACTGTAAATCTGTGGGGTGCGTAAGCAGAGGGAGGGGAATATCCAATTGCAGTGTCAAAAGAAATACAAGATATATGGCCCTTTTGAAGAGGATCACAGAAAACTCAGATTGCTGTAAAACAACTACCGTCTCCCCAGAAAAAGCTGTAAAAGAATACACACACGTGCCAAAGCACGAGCTGGGCCTAAGTGCTGTCAGCTTATAAGAAAGGCACCGCAAGAGGCAATTTCTGTCTCAGTGTTCAATCCTGTTGGGCAGCCCAAGTGAAGCGTGTGCTTAATGATGCAAATTGGTGTTCATTTGTATAAAGAGTTCTTCAGCAGAAAACACAATTTCAGAACCTTATTGGGACCTTGGTCACTTTTAATTTGTTCCAAAACCCACATTAATGAAAACCCCAAAATTAATGAGATATTTCAACAGAAACTAGGCTAGACGTTAGGCAACACAGATGCCAACACCCAGCTGCACCTCTCTGCAGCCCTCACAGGCCAAATAGATTCATAGAATCATTTAGGTTGAAAGAGACCTTCAAGATCATTGAGGCAGCTCTTCTCCTACCCTCCTACCCTAGAAGCAGAACCCTGCATTTGCAGGTCCCTTTCACTCCCCTTTACAAATGCCAACTAACTGCTAAACATGGTCCTCAGCACCAGTCACTGTGTTCCTTACCCTACTTCGACAAGGGAGATCAAAGGGGAGAGAGATCCTGCAGTTGACAATTAAATATATAATCTGTTGCCCAAACGGTTGGCCATAGAATTAAGACTGATCATCAGCAGCGCTCCACTCTCAGGTTATTGAAGAGACCATACCAGGTGTCTGACAGCCAAATTCAAGGCAAACAACCTGGCTTTTTAGTAATGCCTCAGCTTATCTCTTAGAAATCTCAGATATTCTGCCCCTCATATGATACAGAGAGATGGAGGACAGGTAGGAGAAACAATCAGTTGCGCAAGGCAAAAGTTACATTTAGGTCTGACTAGACCAACACCAGCTAAATATACTAAGCCTGTACTTTATCTAGGTTGCAGTAATTACTTCGGAGTTGAGAGAAGCTAGGTCTGAAACAGAGCACACATATACCAAGGCCTTACACTGTATTGTGGCACTTGCTGATAGACTGTTATAACTCTGCTTCGTCATCACATGTCTTATTTATACAACTCTAACAGCACAGAAATGAGGTGCAGCAATCCCTTTGGGCATGGATGCACCTCTCTCTTGACCAAGAACAAGCTGTCACCACACGCTGCAAGTTGTTCATGTACCAATTCATACAGCTGGTATGGAAAGCAGTGGGATGTAGGCAGACAAATAGAAGAACATAATTCGGGGACCTACTTTCCTGTGTAAAGGGCACATTTATTTACTTAATCCTTTAATAAGTAGGTAAGAGGAACCTCTGCCTTTACTGAAGGCTATTTAAAGCAAATTTCTAATGGCTCTTGCAAGCTCCAGGGTGTCAGAATTCAAGTCATGGGAGGAGTGATATGTTGCTTAGTGTGGTTTACCATCCTTTGGAAATTTAAGAAAAGGTGACACATTGTAGAGCCCTGCAGGGCTGACAAAACCATCTGCTCAAGCACTACAAAAAACGACCTCAAAACCCCCCAAACAAAAACTAAATTAACAAAAAATTAAAACACAACAATTATTAAAAAAAATCCCACCAACTCAGAAAACAAAACCAATGTAAAGGTGGTCAGAATCCAAACCACAGAAGTAAGTGGCCAGATATTCCTGATCTCCTTAGTTTAGGCAAGGGGAGCAGAAACTGAGGTCAATTTTTTTTTGTCCCGAGTGCAAATCCAAACATAACCGGAAAACAATACCCCATATAATACTGTAACAATGCATCGGGATTGCATTAATTTAAGGCACAGTGCAGCACTCTCCTCTCTTGTGAAAGTCCATACTGTTTCTTTTAACAGAGATAGCCTCTGCAGAAACAAAGGGAAGCAATGCACTTCAGCTCCCTGAATTACAGAAGAGCACATGGCCAGAGACAGTACACTCAAGAAATTTAAGAGGGAACTTGCATCTGAGGAGGGCATCAACATCTCAGTGTTGCTGCTTCAGTACTGGACAAGAAGAAATTAATTTATAACGTAGGTCCTGTTCCACAGATGCTCTGGATATAGCTCACATGGGAAAGAAAAGGAATATTATAACCAAAATACTTTGAAACACAGTCACAGCAAAAGGCATGTACAGTAACTTCTAGAAGGAAGATGATATTACCAAACTTGCATTCCTTCTTTTCCTTTGTATGTGGGCGCTACCAGGATTCATCAGAGGTATGCTCCTTCTGGCTGCAGAAGCAGCAGGGCAGCATACTTGGGCTCCGAGAAAGGAGCCCAAGGAAATCCTTACTGGAGGAAATCGTTAAATTGTTCACGAACAACTACAAAGATCCACGTTAGAAATAGTTCATCAACGCCCCTATTGTTATAGTCCTATGCTTCATAAGTTAAACCACATCCTTGGGGAAAACGGGATGTTATTGTTGTTGTTTTAAATTCTCTCAGAACACAGAACACTAAATATGGGTTATCCTACAATAATTCAAATTAAATATATATTTTTTTCTTAAACAAAAAGCCTGCCATAGACACTGCTGTTAAGCTCTTGCCATTCCTGAAAAGGCCATAATCCATTCACTTCGGAGAACAAAAGTGGGAAGGCAGAGATAATTTAGCATGGGAAGAGAAGAAAAGCCCAAAAAACAATGACAAGAAAAAAAAAAAATCTGCACCTAATCAGCAAACCAAAACTCTCCAAATACAACACATTAGCAGCTTGCAGTAGAACAGTTAACTTTTAGTAGGCACCAGCTTCCCAGGTTAGTGGCTGCTGATTAAGAAAGTTCATACCTCCCAAAGTGACTGTTTCAGACTGTCTGAAACAAGGCAGGCAGTTTCACCCAGGATGCCAAGACAGGCTGAAAGAGCATTACATCTTAAAGTGAAATCTCAATTTTAAAAACAAAAATATTGTTAATACCTGAAAAATCCAGAGAGACTCTCCACGTGCTTAAATTTTGGCTGTTACATTCCCAGTGACTTAGTACCCAACAAGACGAACCAAGTGCTGCTTTAGAACTTGATTAAGCCTAATAAATAATGAAACTCCCTTCATACCTCTTGCTAGTCACCTTTCTTACTCATGAGAAGACAGAGAAATTTTTCTTCTGTGTTTTTCCAGACACCTATATACTCTTGTTGGGCTTTCCATTGAAAGGCTGTCATTTACTAGACACCTGGAAATAGCTATTTGCTCCTTGGTTAAACTTAGCAGTCATGCCCTCAGCAGAGTGCAACAAAGAGTTTACTAATATAATGACCATCTTGGTACACATGCTGCATTTGGAAAGCAACAACATTTCACCCCAGGAAGTACAATGTCCTTTTTCCTAGAATAATCAAATTAAATGCAAGAATGAAACAAAATCAGCATGTTGAAACACTGTAGCAGCTGATGGCTACTAAAGACACTTTTCCCATAGGTTAAAAAACAACCAAGATTAATTTTTTGAGTCCACTTAGTCCGCATCTTCTCTCTCTCAGTTGGCAGTAATTAAATCAGTGTAATTATTGGAGGCTATAACTACTGCAAATCGGATCAGAATCAGGACTCTTGCTTTACTAAATAGATGACAAGATAACAAAACCAGTACATCTGCAATGGAAGGACAGGTCTGTACAACACCCAAAGTACACAGCTTCTCTTCTGCCCAGTACGTCCACTCCAAACCAAAAGAATGTATTTTTTTTTCCTGTCACGGGATCTCAGAGCAGATCAATTATGACTTCTTATACACCAGCTTAATATGCTTGATTTCATAGGAGTTTCTCACCTTTTGTGCACTATAAAATGTAGTGCCACTCCCAAATAAGACTGGTGTTACAAGATGTTACAAACAGAAGTTGTGGCATTTTTTTCTCTGGGCATTAGGATTCATGTGGGCCTTCTGCTCAGCAGAAGGACTTTCAACCTGCATTGCCAGTGGATGCTCTTAAAATCTTTGCCTTCAATTCATCCATTTAAATTGGAGAATTAGCCTAGAATGACCTGAAGTGGAGGATTGGGGATCAGGGGGAGGAGAGGAAAATTAACCGGTAGATAGTGGAAGTGAGAGGAAGTGAGAGATCTTGATTAACTGATATCTGCACATCAGTAAGCCACTTGAGTTTTAACAGTAGCCAAAATCATGCATTCAAGACTAAAATTTAAGACTAAGTCACATAGGCTGTACTTTCAGGAGGGAAGATTATGTTCAGAAACAGTAATAAGAGTTTTGCAGGTCAGAAGAGATCATCAGCTGAAACTCACCCTTTTGTTCTGTAGTCACAAGGAGCTACTGCAATTCCCTGATGCATAAGAGGGCACTGACAAGGGAAAGGGGAGTTCCACTAATTCTGTATTTGACCATCACCATGTCCAGTCCCAGCAGCCACAATTCCAGGAGGATGCCACAAAACAAAAGGTTTTCAGAAGAGCCACAAGACTGGTACTATCACTTATGTTTGCTAGACCGAAGCTAGACAAAGCAAGGCAAGAAAAAAAAGTGCACTCTTTCATAACAGCAAGAACAATTTACCAAGGTTTGTGGTGGATTCTCTGTTATTTAGATTTTTATTTTTAAAAAAAAACCCAAAAACTAAAAACTGCCCCTTGTCTAATTCAAACAATTCAGGCAGAGCCAGGGGTCATACTGACACAGAACTGGGTAACAATTCAGGAAAGGCCTACAGCTTGTCATGAACAGGTTCCCAGTGGTCTGTTCTGGCTTTTCTCATTCAAGATATGAACAGTATTTTTTCCCTAAATACATTACATTTCTCTTCAGAATTAAATATTTTGGAAAGCATTTTTATCTAGGGAAAGCCATCCTAAACTTTCAGAGCCTTTTTGTCCACAGATTGTTTTCTTGGCCATCAAGATGATTATGAAGTTTGAAAGGGCAAATCTCCTGGAAGTTATCAAAATAGAGCTCTCATCCAGACTGTTGTGCTTGGAAAGTTCTTGTCTTTCAACACAAAATAGAAAAAAAAAAAAGATAACTATGATTGCCACTACTTCAAATCTTGCATGGAGAACTGAATAAATTCTTTCCTGTTAAATTGCCATGAACAGTTTGAGATCTGCAAACTTTAAAAGCTGTTTTTCCTCTGATGCTGTGCAAGCAGAAGGACATACATTTCACAGAAACTTAGCCTATTCAAAGTGAACACGGAAAACTAAACATTTTAAAGTACAACTTTCTAACAAGGGTATCTCAAATCTGTCACAGAGGAGACTCCAGTGTCCAACTTCAGATACTCAGTTTTGAAGAGAAGCACAATGAAAAAATAAGATGTGGCTTCATTCACTTTTGCTCAAGAAAAATTGAGATAGTTCTTGAATTTGACAATGTAATTTCTTTTCAAACCACATCTCCTACGTATTGTTACTACTGTAAAACTTGACTTTGGGACCACATTTGTACTTTCAGGATATTGTCCCAAGAACTACAAACTTCGAAATTCAGGAAGCCCAGTAACTACTGACAGCTACCTCACCAGATGGACTGAAAGAACACACTGAATCAGAGCACCTGAAAAAGCATCTGGTACCATTTCAGACAAGATTCTTTAATGTACACACACAGACAGCTGCTCCTACTTCTGCAGATACCACACTGTTTTTTTAACACAGAGAATACACACAATTTTTTAGATTATGCCTTTTTAACATGTCCACCTACCCTTCAGATGCCTTGGAAGCTTCCATTTTCAAGCTCATTTTCAGAGTTGTTTATAAATATCAGACTTTGCCATTCAAGCCAACATTTTCTATACTTCCTCTGCAGCAATCTGTATATTTTTTTTTATTGGGAGGATTAGAAAGAGGTGGGAGAATTTTAACCGAAGTTGTTAAGCTATTTCTTTAATGAGACAAAACAAAATTATGTATTTCTACTCCCCTGCTCTACAGTAATGCTGTTTACTCCTATGCATACATCACCCATCAAAATCCACAGCCTTGCTAAAAAATTCTGGCACTTTTGTACTGTCAAAGCCAGTCCTGACAATCAAATTTCTGTCTGGGAATGTGTCTGTCACTGTCATTTACCAGGACAGTCAATTTTAAGGTGTTTTAATTATATAGTTTTCACAAGATTCAGTAGCTTAGTGTCTGACAGCTAAAGTCTTCCAAAATCCCCTCTCAATTAAAATACCATCCCTCCTGCTTACATTGCTCTATCCCCACAAACAACTCAGCAGGAAGGAATAACCATCAACCTAAATTCAGAGGAAGGACAGAACCCTTGCATAAGAGCTGGGAATGTGGAACCAGGAGATGGAGGACAGTGGAACTGGGGAAGGAATAGACCCTTATGCATAGATGCAAGGGAGAAAGACATAGAAGGAGTCTTGATGAAGGAAAATTAGCTGGAATTTGGCAACAGCAGTTAATTTCATATTTAGATTGCTCATTTGGGCACTGAAGCCTGCCTCTTTCCTGACAGATTCTTCAGTTTCATGCAGATTATATCTTTTTATTTTCAGAGATTACTTGAACATGCATAAAGATTCACATTTCAATGGATATACTGTTCTTACCAAAGGCAGTGTCAAAAAGCTCCCAACTACCCTGTTGTTGCTTCATTAGGTGCTACTCCTCTTCTCCTCCTATAAGTTTGTCAGAGCATATCCCAGCAATCCAACTGTTACATCGTGCCACAAAATACCTTATTTACAATGCATATTCCTCTATCAAGGTAGAGGCACTGTTGTAGTCTCAAGGTAAAATCACTACTGCAACTAAAAGTGTCATTAATTCTCAGACAAAAATCTGAAAGCCGTCTGCAGCATAAACTACTTGATTGTTCATCGCTTTCGTTTGGAGAGGTGGGTTTTATTTTTGTCCTCACAAATTCTTTTAGGAACTCCCACAGATTCCTAACCTACTTGGGCTCTTGCTATTGTAACTTTTCTTCCTTGGGACTAGAAATATGTATTTTTAAGAGAGCTGTACAGCCCACTCTGCCATAAAATGGATGACTTTGTTGTCTTTGCTGTTGACCTTACTGGATATTATCTAAAAGACTTTGGAGACTGAGACGGATATTCATCATGCCTGAGGGCACATATAGACAAAACCAGAAGAAATATAGCCTCCCTCGCCACTAAAATCATACGGTGCAAGTGGGGAAGGGACATACAGGAAAAGAGCAGCTGCCATACAAATTACTAGTCTGCTCAGTCTACTATCTTGTTCCTAACATTAGATTTTTCTATTCAGTCTGTATGACTTCTCTGTACTAATTCCTTTGCATAGTATTAATAAGATTAATTATTAATAAATTAAGAGCACATACAATAACATTAACAATCCAACCTTTTCATTTAAGGTTTTCTTCAAACTGACTAGATTCGACAATTTACTTCTAGGCAAGATGACCAAACTGAGCAATGTATTACTATAAATTTGTATTATTGTAGCATCAGAAGCCCTAATCACAAGCCAGGTATCTAGTATATTAAGAATTATGCAGACATAAAATGACAACACCAAAATTTCACAAAAGACAGTTCCTCAGTTGTTGCATCTTTTAGGGCAGGGAATACTGTTAGCTTTGCAACAGAATTGTAACTGTTGTGAGCATCACTTCCCTCCTATTTCACCTTTCCACTCCAAGTGTTTGGACTGAAATAAAATACACTTCCGTATGCCATACAGCCTATGCGTGGACACACTGCTCCATTCTTTTACTCCATATTCCCATCTGGTTTTTAAACATCCAAGCAGAAAAGACCCCCAGATACACTGCATCTTACCCTCTTATGAACTGTGGTTATTCTTCCAAGGTCATCTGCTAGGGAGCCACAAGCAAGCAAAGAACCAGCTTAAACTTGACGAAGAGCAGTAATCTTTTTTATCTAGAGCAGGACCATGTGAGCTGCATCTGACATGCAGGACAATCAATGGCACTATTCTTTCCTTGTCCCTCTTTCACTCACCATGTAGCTCTCCTACTGTTCAAGTCTTCCTTAAATTGGGCTAACCCCTAACATTATTTGTAGGAGCCACACATCCTTAAAAGAAGGGAAACGCCAAAGACTACACAGGCACATACCATCCTCCAAACGAATACAGACTAGTCATGCAAAAACTAAAGAAAAATGCCTTTGCAAGGACCACAGCGCTGGGGAGAAATGCAATGGCTGGCCTTTCTATCAAACTACAAAAGGCAGAACCTGCATTTTCTTTTTCCTTCACCCTCATTGTGGCACATGCAGCTTTTAGGGTCAGAGATGCTTTTGGTTTTATTCTTTGTGGTTACAGCAATACATACTGAAGGCCATGGTTTAGTGGTAACTTAGTAGTGCTGTATCTAAAGTACATCAATGCTAGGTTAAAGGCTGGACCTGATGATCTTAAAGGTCTTTTCCAACCAAAACGATTCTATGATTCTATCCTCTCAAAGAACCAATGAGTCACGTTAATGCTTCAAATGACAGGTAGCTTGTAAAATTAAAATTTAGCTATCATTTGAGATATGAACATTGAGAAGATTGGCCTAAACATCCTCTGGAGATAAATTTTAACTAAACTGAACTATGCTTTAGTCCCCAAAAGACGGTTTATTAAATAATCCAAAAATAAAGACCAAAAAGTAATACCGATGACCATTCCCCAAGAGAATTCATCATGAAAAGCAGTGGCAAGAGTGCCTGAACAAGATGCTGTTCCTTAATGGTGGTCTGTCACACTGGAGACAAGATATTTACGGTGTGCATCTCGAGCATAGAAAAGGGGAGAGAAGAAGCAAACCAAAACACTCACCTTAATCACCACCACATCTTGAACTAGTCTTTGCCCGAGTTTCAGATCTTACTTACCCAGTCTCATGAATAAACTGAATTAAAGTCAAACTAAATCAAAGCATACACTGAACCATAATAACTGAGGCAAAAAGGTAAAGTTAGAGGTTTCTAGAAAATACTTAGACCTTCATGAAAAAGATATATTTAAACATACACGATTTAGGCTTTACTTAACTAGAACAGGAGATACACATAGAAGGAAGAAAGAATGGAACTTGTTTCTGATCACAATATCTTGATAAATACAATTTAAAAGGTTATATTTATTAACTATTAGAATGAAGAGGAACATTCAAAAATAGTTCTGGTATCTTAAGGATTTTTTTTTTAGGGTTCTAAATTACTTAAGTATTGATTCTTGTAAAATTTAAAAGCTTTCTTAATGAGGACAATCCATTAGTGCTGCCATATACTTCTTGACAACATAAATGAAATAAGGGGAAAAAAATAAATAAAAAGGCAAGAATGTAGACGTGGGGAAAAAAATCCCCAGCACCACTGGCATTAAGTTCCTGCACATCACTTGGTAGTAGTGCACCACTCAAGCACTAGAAAAAACAACCAAACACAAAACTGTCTACTACCCAGGAGCTGACCCAGTTGCATGGCTTGAGAAAACCACCTTCTTAAAAGTCAATAAGGAGCTTTACTAGAACAGGAGAAACAAAGAAAGTGTTTATCAAAGCAACAAGATCCATCAGCCTCTTCTTCATTGAAGACTTAAGCCTCAAGTATCGTCTGCCATCTCCTTCCTGCCTCTTCTTTGCTTCCTGCTGGAGATTTGAAACAGTATTACTCATACTCTTACAGGTATCAGGGTTTCTCCTTGTGAAGATCATGACAGAGAGCTCTGCTGGCTAGAAAGCTAGTTTCGCAACTTCTTTGGAGAAATGCTTCATAGATGCTGACTGTGGTGGCAGCAAAGCACCTTTGATCTTCCTTGCAGAGTATCACTGAGAATTCTGAACCCCATAATTAGAATATCATATGTGGAACACTAAGGTCACAAAGTCAAAGAATACAAAAGTTAAGAAATCCCAAGATTAAATTACTTGTGCAACCATTATTTGATTCCTTCACCATCTGCATTACAATGTTGCCCAGCACAACCCAAAAGGACTATGACACAGCAGGACCTTCAGCTTTAGCCCAGAATTTCAAACAGATCCTCCCTCTTTGTTGCTTCTTACTTCATTCACCCCACATACTGTTTGAGACAGCAGGGTTATGAGAAATAACGTGACCATAATGCACTTACATATGTATCACCATTTTCTACAGACCTTTCCCAACTTACAGATACTTGCTTTTGCCAGCAGAACAGGCTTTAAGTTTTTGGGTTTGCTTGACTTTACTGCTATACTGTACAGACTTCTTAAAAAGTTAACTGAAAAAAAAAAAATTCAGACTAACAATTTGCTTTTATTTACTGTTTTTATAGTAGTGTCTAATATTCTAATATGAAAAAAACCCATCATTTGGAATGAAGATTCAACACCTGCTTCCTTTGTTTAAGGCACAGCACAAATATTCAGATACACATAAAATTTCTACAGCAAGACATTGAGAACCAAACTTGAAACATCTAGTATTTCAAAAGGAGAGAATAAAAAATGCACCAAGCCCTACAGTTTAGGTCGGCCCAGCAAAGACGTGAAGCATTTATTTTTAGACAGTTCTCTACAGATGACTTAAAAAAAAAATTAACTGCCATCTAAATGCATCTAAACAAGTTTGCAAACCTGACTAAGCAAGTCATACCTAGTTTCAGTGACCACAGCTTGTCATCAGCACTTGTATCTCTACAGAAGGTCAGCTGCTGTTTACACGTAACCACAGAAAAGTTCACTTAGCTCATTCAGAATGAGCCCCAGCACAATAACTCACTATATCAGTCCATTTAATTTCTTATCTAACTTGTTCCCTTGTTGACCTTTATGATAGAAATCAAAGACTTGTATCAGACTTAGTGAGTTTTCTTCTATTATTCAGTGCAAGTAAACAACACTAATGCAACATTTACATAGTTAAGTTGTATGTTGTTGTCCCACACATAGTGGGGGTTGAAACCCTTAATGTGGCTCCCTGGCATTCACGAGATACTAGTCATCAAGTTTTAAGAGTATTGCACAACTTGTATTATTTCAAAGATAACTACAACAGTATTTAAAATTACTTTTGTTAAGCATACATTTCAGTAAAATGGTCTCACATAAAAAGCTACTATGGTCATGAAAATATGATTTAGTTTGAGTATTCAAGTATTGCTTCCACATTTTCAGAGCTTTAGGTATTAAAATATGCTACTGGAATGTAGGCTCGGCCTGCAAATGGCTTATCTACCCCCTGTAAAAAAAAACAAAAAACTCCACAAACAAAAAGGAGTAAGACACATTCAACAGTTCACTTGCCTCTCAAAAGAAAAAAATCTCGCAGTTCCTTACAAAAATTATTAAATAATTGTGCTTTTGTGGACTTAACTAATGGCAGAACCATAAAACAAGCATTTTGTTTCTACACCTGGCTATTCCATAAATGTCGATGAAACCCAAGTAAAGGTATAAATATATCTTGTCACCCTGGCCAACTCTGTCCATTTGTACTCATCTCATTTTATCTTGGCAGCATGTTTTCTGAAGCTTTACTGCGTCTTGATTTAACTGTTAAACTATGAGAAAGACAGTCTTCTTGTCAGCTAGTTCCAGCTACTTCTGTAATACTCGTCTCCCCAGCAGTCACCATGCTGGATCAATATCTTTGCTTAATAACATTGTGAATGTAAGTACAGAAGCATTGCTTACAATATTTTACAACGTTATCTTCATGAATGTAATCCAGTAATCTTTCTTATTTAACATAGCACTAGAAAGAGATCTCTTCTTCACAGCATGAGCTTTACCTGAGCTTGGACTTGGTAGCTGCACCTCATTCTGCCATCTTGCCTCGCACAAAACACACTCCTGCGTAGGTGGTGCTTTAAATCCTCTCTCCCTGCTCTACCCAAACACATCCACCAGCACCAGCTAACTGCTTTCACTGACTGGTAACTGGCATGCTTTGCAGTGAGAGGAAATCATTTGAAATCAGTCCTCCATCCAACACCTGAATACAATTCTTCCCACATCCCCATTTAAGTTCAGACTTGAGTTTATTTGGGAAATTCACCTAGCTGTCACACAAAAAAAACAACCAACCAACCACAGGATACACCTTCAGCTGATTGCCACCTCTGTAAGCACTGTACCTGTGGGGCTACCACGTCACTGCACCTATTAGGCTCAGGCCACTCAATTAGTTCAGTTTTGCCACTGTGGGAGGGAGAGGCAGCCCATTCTCCCCAACATGGTTCAGATCTTTAGAAAATATATTTACTCTGCCTTGATCATGATGGGGGGGAGAAAAAAGTAAAGAAGTGATGCTCTTTGTTTGGTTTGTTTTGTTGGTTTTGATTGCTGTGTTCTGCTTGTTGTTTTTTTTTCTTTTTTCTTTCAAAAAGTAACATTTGCATGCCAGAGGGTGAAAGCCTGTGGTATTTTACATCATTATAAAAGGCCAAAATGGGCCCCAGGTGACCTGCTCCACAACAATTCTGTCAAGGAGGGTGAGGAACAGGAGGAAGAACTGGTCAGAGAGCACTGCTGAGCCCTTGGCACACAGCCTCACAGGCAAGAAGCAAAGGAGAACTTGACAGCAAATTCTGCACGGCAGAGGGGAATTTGTTTTTAAATGCCAGTTCCCCCTCCTACACCAAACCATTTCTCAAGACTTGGGCAGAGGACCAGAATTTCTTCTATAAGAAGTCATCTAGCTTAGAAGACTATAAACCAAAGCAGCATACCTAATTACGAAAAGCTGAGAGCAAAACATGTTTTGCCATGAACCATGGCTTTCTTTGGTTACAGTAAAGCTGATATAAGTGGTTTGGAACAGTTTTAGACGCCTCTTTGAAGCCAATGTGACATTTAGCCACAGCAGTCAAAGAGGGACGGTGCAGAGCCACGCTGCCTCAGGGGAAGAGTGGCTCTAGGCTGCTTCTTAGGTGCTATCCATCTCTTTCCTTTCCAAAATTCACCCGGACCACCTCCTGGTGATTCTGGCTGGCTTTACCAATCACAGAAGAGAGGCAGAACCACAGAGGTAGTTTCTGCAGCCTGATTTTCCCTTCTGTGAATGCACAAGGTGCTCCTGAGAGAACAGTAACCATGATTATCTTTAATCTGAGCAGGAGATAGGCCCCATTGTTTCCTTCCCAGATACAGCTGGCTTATGCTGAGGCCAGGAAAAATCATTCCCTTCAGTACTATCCTACCGACCAAAGAACCTGCTTGGTTCCTCTCCTCTGCGTGCTGTAATACAAAACAAATGTTCAAAGAAGGAGTGCCTTGAACATAGGAGTTTTCTCTTACTTTTCTGAATGTTTCTGCTGAAAGACTATTTTTAACATGCTGTAGAGCTAAAGTAAATCTTAACGCTAAAAAAGGCTGGACCCTTTCAGTACAAGACACTTTAAAAATAAATCCTCGCAACAGTAATCACCTGCTGATACATGCTTTTATGTTTAGCCAGCTGCTGAGATGCCACATCTGTCACTTCTTGCTTCCAGAAATGAGCTTTCCTTTTCTGTAGGGAAGGAGAAAATTCTGCTCCCGGAATTGCACAGAGTATCATGATGCCTTTTTTGGTATCTCTGTCATTCCTCTAAACATCTGAACCACGGCACATGGATTATAAGATTTCTGGTACTGTGCATCTTAAGAATGGTTCGGCTTTAGATTTTCATACCTTAAATCCTCTGATTTTTTCCCCTGCACTTTGCTGAACAATGTTACATACTCATAACCTATTTGTAACTGAAAATAATGGTCTATGCATGAGTAATTTCACTCCTGGGAGCTCTCCTTGCCTCCCTCCCCCAAAAATTTTTCAAAGGAAAGTAAGAGATCGGGATCATATTTGTTACATTAAACATTTCATAATGAGCCCTCTTCCTATTTTTAAAACATAACAACAATCTACAATGACGCAAGTCCCAAATTAATTACTTCCTCTATTTTGGTCTCTTTTTAATTTCAACTGAAAATAAATCAAGTCCCTCTTATTAATCTACCGCCCGCATTTCTTCATCGGCAACCCAATACAAATCCTTGTTTGAGTTCCCGACTTGAACTCTCTGTTCGACGCCCGCCATCACACCGCGACGTTGCCTTTTCCCCCAGCCCTGTGTTTGCCCCAGCTGTGCACCCCCCAGCTCCAGCTGTGTGTCTTCCCCCCCGCCCCCCCCAGCCCCAGCTGTGGAGCCAGCGGCGGCGCGTTCAAGCGCACAGTTCTTTTTAAACCCACGCAGAAAGGCGCAGCAAAAGGGCACATCCCGCACAAA
>VYZM01015664.1:235439-298107 GCA_013398915.1 Dromas ardeola
TCCCCCTCCTCTTTTTTCTTTTTTCTTTTTTTTTTAATTCTTTGCGGGGAGCGCCGGGAGGCCACCCCCCTCCACCACCCCGGCAGCGCCCCGCTGAAGCCCTCGGGTGGGCAGCCTCCGCCGAGCACGGCCATCTCGGAGAGGTGCTTAAAAGCCGATAATTTTCCACCCAAACCCTCTTCCCCCCCTCACCTCCTCGAACGCCCCGGTCCGTCAAGGGTGAGGCTTTCAGCCCTCTCTCCGCAGCGGCGCCCGCCGCGCTCATTCATTCCGCCTTTCCTCCATTATTGACGCGTTTTTAAGGAGCGCTCAGGCTTTCACGACTTCACGGTCTGCGATTTGCAGGTAAACGGCAAATGCTGCGAGAGCTGGCGAGGCGCAGGGGCGTCTCCTCCCGCCCAGCGGCGGGGCCGAGGCCGGGCAGCAGCGCGGAGATGCTGCGCGGGCCGCGGAGCATCCAGCACCGCCTCCGCGGGACCCGCCGGGGCCAAGAGGCCTTTAATGACAGATTTCGGGGCACCTGCCCATCTGTTTTATACAAGTGAAAGTACCTTGCCCAGAACGGGAAAGGGTTCAAAAGAGCTGCTGGCAGTCCAGCAGATTGCTGACGAGGAAGCCCATAAATACTGAGCTGATGTTAAATTTTTCACAAGTTCCTTGGTTAGTCCAGATAGAGACCCCGGTATTGTTTCACTTCACCCAGTGACATCCTCCCAGAGGTTTCTGTTGGCAGGTACCTGATCAACACTCCACATCTGACAGTTTTGCCAAAGGGTCATTTTTCAAAATGTTACATTTGGCACTACTGTACAAGCACTGCATGTGCATTTGTTGAAATATTAAGTGTGGTACATACCTTACCCAGGCTAAGGTATTTTTATAAATATTTGCATAATTTTCATTACATATGGCATTTTTAAATAAGTGTAAACAGTGGATGCATTGTATATAAATATATACTTAGCTTAAAATGCGTTTACATACCCACATCTGGGTGAGAGAATTTTCATCTTTGCACTCTTTGCATTGTTAGCATTGGAGCACCTTAATGCTAAAGCACTTTACCACAGGGCAATTGTATTTTCTTTTCTGTAAATACAGTGCCCAAATTCAGAGAACATTTTCATTTCAAGGTGTCAAAACTGTAACATTCAGCACGCCCGCAGACTGCTGTGCCCTTACACGTACAGGGTAATATCTCTGGGCAGGAAACATCGGGTCATACATAGCAGTTTGTACCCCGATCTTGCTATCTGAAATAAAACTTATATGAAAATACTGCCCTTTCACATGAAATTTCTCCTTGCTGAAGTATTTTCAATTCTGTGAAAATCCTTTTAGGCACTTGATTGACATAGCTTTTAAAAAAAAAAAAAAAAAAAAACAAAAAAAGAAAAAGAAAACAAAACTACAACTGCCTGAAAGGAGGTTGTAGCCATATGCCAGTTTAATAGCTGGGGGTGAAGTTGTTTGCTCCGTTGGAGCAAGGGCTTCGTGGAAACAGTCCTTCCCCTGCCTGACATGCAGCCCCCAGCTGGGAGCGGGCACCCACCGAGCAGGTGGTTGGAGGGAGCAGCCCTGACGCTGCCCAAGGGAGCAGGATGGCTCTGTGCCCCAGCCTCCGACAGTACCGAAGGCATGGACAGAGACTGCACAGTTCCAGTAATTCTTAATTGCTATTGAAGAAGCCAAAGTAAATTTGAGAGCAGCCCAGAGGCTGCTCCCAGTTTATGCAGAAGGACAGTCAGAGAAAACAGCTATTATAAAGTTTGTGTAAGCAAAAGGAAAAAAGAATTCTGTAATAAATCCTGTCTTCTTTGGATACATTTCCAACTTCGCAATTATTCAATTATTTATCCCACGTGAATGCACTCCACACTACCTTTAATCTACCAACTCTACTATTGAGACTACTTTCTCATTTAGGAACCTAATTTAAGTGGTTTAAAACGTTTTAAAAGGGGCACTTGAGGGATGACATTGCTCATACTTCTTTTTAGTTCAGAAAGAACATGTGTGGGCATGCATGTGTGTGGCTTTATGTGCTGAAGCTGAAGAAAATCCACACAACAGTTTCTTAGGGCAAAACAGACAGACACACAGATTCATTTGCTGTAACAACAGGCTGGCAACATTTTACAGCGGCATACTCAAAAGCTTGTCCCAGTCATGTCATACATCCCTGCCTCTTCTGAATACTTCCCCTGGTTCTTCTTTTTCAGAGCTGGGTTTCAAACCTCTGTGTGCCACTCTACTGTGCCACAGTTGGTTTAACTCAAGTTTCTCTCTTGTGCTCTTTCATGTCGTGACCTCCTGCACCTCTGACCTGTGGCACCTGCTCCAGCTTGTCCTCTTAAGTTTTCCTTTGTCTTTATCCCTTCTGAGGTTCACGCTTGTTTTCACGGTGAGGAGATGACCTGCTTTTCTTTATCCCTAAAAGCCTATTCATCCTGAAGCTGCAGCCATGCTATTTCTGCTGTTTGTGTGGCATTGCTCTTACCTTTTCCAATCCCATGTTAGTCATCCCAAGGTCATCAAAGGCAGGCTGCATTCCTCAGTACAAGGCGCATGTTCTTTACACTGCACTGCACCCAAGTGTACCATCATACAGGAGGTTGAGGGGAGATCTTCTCGCTCTCTACAACTGCCTGAAAGGAGGTTGTAGAGAGGTGGGGGTCGGTCTCTTCTCCAAAGTAACAGGCGATAGGACAAGAGGAAACAGCCTTAAATTGTGCCAGGGGAGGTTTAGACTGGATATTAGGAAAAATTTTTACACTGAACGGGTCATTAAGCATTGGAACAGGCTGCCCAGGGAAGTGGTTGAGGCACCATCCCTGGAGGTATTTAAAAGACGGGTAGACATAGTGCTTAGAGATATGGTTTAGTGGTGGTTTTTGTCAGAGTTAGGTTGATGGTTGGACTAGATGATCTGAAAGGTCCCTTCCAACCTAGGCGATTCTATGATTTTATAGGCCATAATCTTACTGGTTTATTCTCTTATGAACAAGCAAAAGGCATACTAATAGGAAAGTGTTATGTGTACACATAAATACAGTTAGTCTTTTGAGGCAGTAACGGGTTAGAGTAAAGTTTCAGTTTCTCTGCAGAAGAAAATGCCGATCCCTTCCCCAGCTTAGTGTGTTATAGGAAACCCTGGAAGACAGAAGTGTAGGGGCCAGAGGCAGAACCAAGATGACTAGGAGAACCTCAATTATGAATTTCGTCAGCTTCTTAGCAGTTAAAGTATTAGCATTATTAATAACATGCAGATTTTGAATTGATCACCAGGAAGGAGTGGTGGGAATCCTCCACTGTTTGCTCTCTTTCCACCACATATTTATGCTGTCTCTCCCGTCATTTCAAACCTCTCTCATTAGGAACTAAAACTGCAGTTCAAAGCATGACCTTAAGATTCCTAAATGGTAGGCATGCTTGACTACTTAAATACTTGAATACTTATGTCCCTGTGATATCTAGAGAATGTAAGTATCTGCTTAAATGCTTTGTTGAATCAGGACGACTTCTATTCATCATGATATTGGTTTTATTTATATATGCCCCACTCCGTTCCGTGGTGCTTTTGCATTTCCTTCAGCTGGATCTAGATCATGAGTTTAGTGAGGATTGTTAAGCGGTCTGTTATGCTTTGAAATTGTATGTTTAAAAATTGTACTTTGACAAAGGTTTTGTAATCCTTAAAGTACACGTGATTAACATAAGCTCTCGAAGCTAAGAAGTTAAACTATTTAATGTAAACACTCTTCATACTACCACCATAAACAAGAAAATGTTCCTAAAACCCTTTTCAAAAAGCTGTCTAATAGTATTTTCCAGTGTTCCTGAAGATTGCATTCTGAAATACTATTGCTAAATAGTGTTTAGCAATACTACATAGGAACAGTCTAAATATTTGTCTCTTTTTTAATAGTTCCTGTGGATTACCAATGCACACATATCCAAACACACAACATTTCTATAAGTTACTTTATAGAGCAACAGAACTGTAGAGTCAGAAGGGACTTTGGGGTTATCTCCTCCACGTTGTGCCCTGATGCAGGATTAAGCACGCACTTACCTTTTAAAACCTTCCAAAATCTCTGGACCTTGCCATGCTCTTTTCCAGGGGAGACACAGCCCCTTTAGTGTTTCCTGAAACAGGCTGCTACGTAACGCATACAAACTCATCTCCTCATCCACCTTCCACAGTCCCTTCCAGATCCCTGTGGTACTGTGGGCGAGTTGGGCAACCACACACCTCGGCTATTCCTACACGGCTCCTAAAATCATCCGCTGGTGGGAATTCCACAACCTCCTGAGGTAGCTCCGTAGTCTCATCTTTTCACTACCTGTATTTTTTTCTGTCTGCCCAACAGATGCACAACTTAATCTCTCTTTGCTGCTTTCATCTCTCACTGAGCCAGCAGAAAAGTAAGAGCACCTTCTTTATAACAATCCTATTTGGATGCTGTTATTTTCCCCAACCTTATATTTTTTCCTTGCTTTTTGCTCTTACCAGGTCAGAACAATGATCAGGGCTACATAATACAGCTTCTTTTAATGGAAATTATTATGTAGCTTTGGAAAGAAAGAGTATGATCTGACTGAGGGAAAAAATCTTCTGCAACTTGTTTGCCACAGATTATTTCTGTAACTGTCACTTTGGGAATTTCTATAAATAAAATCACTATCACTCTTCTGAGAAGTGAGCATTTACTACCATTTTTTAAACAATGAAAAAATACAGATCTGTTTTTCATCTAAATTCTTTATATATTTGAAATCACTCGGAGAAGAAAGTCCAAAGAATTGTGGTTAGGTTTGACGAAAAGAAGCCTCCCAGTGGGATATTTAACAGAATACCTAGAAAACGGTGTTGAAAGACTTATAATATTTGGAACACCCTTTTTTGACTCTCGTTCCATGACCTCTGAGCTCCGGAGGACCTCACTTGGCTTTAACTCATTATCCTCCGTGGTGATAACACTTTGGACCCAGGGGAGAAAGAAGGATTAATTGACCCCCAGTTTGAGCAAGGCTTTTGCTTGACCTTGTACATATTAATGATGGATGTTTCACTTTCAACTTTTTTTTTTTTTTTTTTTTTTGCATTCAAACACTGCACAAGATTTGGCTTTCCTAGTCAGCCTTTTTCCTACTGCATTATGAAACGCGAAGTGGAAGCAGGCGTGTGTGCAGGCACCAACCTTCCCCTTGCACCCCCCAAGTCTTCCCAGGCCGCCCAGTACTGCCGGGGGAGTGCACGGGGTGAAGTGGTGAGTCAGCTGGTGAAAGGAGGTGGCAGTTCACATACTAACCCAAAGGGCTTTTCCTTTCTTTTGTCATCTGCTCTCTCTGGGTCCCCTAAGCTCAGAGCGCTTTTCTCTGCAGAACTCCTCAGGGAAAAGAGGACAAAAATTCCACGGTGTTTGGTGGGAGGGGATGCAGACAAGTCTCTAGTGCCATATTAATGCCACTGTCTATGATCCCCAGCAGCTTCAAATACACCACTAATTAATTTTTAATAAAAGGCAGTTAATGGTTGTTTTAAGCTTAGGAAGGGAAAAGTGAACCAAAAGTCACTTGAAAGTATACTGCAGTAGCTCATATAAATGTAATAAATAGATACGGCATAGAATAAATATTACTTTCAGTAATAATTGCTCACTTCACAAAGAAAAAGAAGAGTGAAAGAACAATGAGTGCTCTGGAAAATGTTGTCTTGCTTAATACGAACATTTGTGCATCACTATCAGCATTTAGGGACTAACTCTGAAACTGCTGAGTACTCTTCCCTTCCATTAACTACTGTGGGAGTTGAGAGCACCTGGCGTCTTGAGGAATCAGGCTCTTCGGCGGTTTTAATTTAGTCTGACAATAACACTGAATAAAAATATTCTTGGGGATAGCCCGCAATTATATAGCATGAGCTCATTTCTTCATTATAAAATGTGAGCTGAAACCATTCATAACTGCCAGCCAATATCACAACAGGCAATTCCAGTTTTTCATTGCATGGGAAAAGCACAAGCAAGCTTTAATGAGTTTCAAAAATAGCTGCCACATCAGAAAATTTTAATTGTGCTTGTTTTCTAATGTGAATACCTGTTCAGCAGACATCGCTTAAACAATAGCATCCAAATAGACCAGGGCATGTAAAATAGCTACTTCTATTTGTCAGCTGCACACCCATTGTTTTCAGTCAGAGCCTGTGGAGCAGCTTCAGCTGTACATTCCTGGGAAGTGAATAATATCAGCTGAGATTACACTACAGTACCACATTTATTACAAGCACATTATAAAGATTGAATATAACCTAATTAGGAAATGCTGAAGTCGGCTGGGTGTGGATGTGGGCTGGTAAAGCATCATTTTACATGACCCTCACTTACTGAAAATGAGAGTTCACGGGGGATAAAGCAAAGGTAACAGTGTAGATTTCAGTCCCGAATCCAGATATCACATACACATCTCACATTCCTCATATCATTGCCGCTAAGCTAAACAATTGCTCCCCAAGTTTCACTTCCATGCAACTTTTTTGTAAACACTTTGCGAACCCAGCAGGACAAACCAAATTTGGTCACATTCTTATTTTTGACCCTGACAAGAATTAGAGCACCATTCCAGCTTTTAGTGCTGGAAGGAAGAGGTTGCAGAGGGGGAGGAGCCAGAGTTTCTCCCAGGAGACTGTTGTTCTTTGTGCCCTTGCAGAAGGTTGTGTTTTCCTAATATCGCCTACTACAGAGCTCCTTCTCCTCACCACACAAGCCTCGCTGGCTCACGTAAGAAAAGAGAGTTTAGCAAGCCAGTGCTCTCCTTTGGGTCTTTGCACACTCTCTTGACTGGGTATTAATCCAGCACCAAAGACAGAAAATACCTATAGACCACAGTGTCCTACCTGGATGAAGGGACACTTCCGGATGTAATGGAGCTTCAGTTTTTCTTCATTTTTGGAAGGGATGCATTTAGAGCATCAGAAGATCTTCTGGTTTGTTTTCTTTTTTTAGCAGATCCCTTAAGGGCTTATCTTTACTGGACCTGCCTCTTCCTGTAGGTCTGGCCCTTCGGCCATCCCTTCTGGCCTGCAAGACAGGGCTATTTCATTGCTCTCTGCTTGCAGCCTTGCCACAGCACCACTGATCAGCATTATGGGATTTCACAGCTCTAAAAATCTGTATCAGCTGGCCCTGCGTCTGAACATTGTTGTTAGCCAGCAGCACGCCTGGTTAACAACAAGTCACTGACAAAATGCTTTCAAACATGTCTCATGTCTTGCATTTACCTCCTGGTTCCAAAATGAAAGTTGCCTTAATGCCAACAGCTGGAACAGATCAGTGCTCCAAGTTGGACTCATGCCTTACCACTGATTGGAACAGAGGCTGCAGAGAGAAAATTTCAGCATGCCAAGCTAAAAGTAGTTTACTATGTTTATGGGACAAAGACTCATCTGTACAGGTACTCACAAAGGACAGACCAGTTTTCCCACAGCACACCACAGAATCATGCAATTGAGCATGCAGTTAAAACCAGTAAATATAACCTCAGACATCATGGTATGTCCCATAACTGAATATAGTAAAAGAATAGGTACACTTGAGCACAGCTGTGCTGTTCATGTGCATAGACCTCAGCTAAAAATCAACAATTACCTGTTTTCTTTGTCATGAATATATTTTTGAGACCCTATTCCCACTGGAAACAAAGGAATGATTCATCTTTTCTTGTGTTGGCCTTCGCACATTTTTTAAATACTATGATTCTCAGCTGATTTTACTATAAGTAAGTCAAGAGTAACTATTAAGATCAATGGCGTTATGCTGGTGGGAAACCTCATGCAAGCATCACTTGAAGAAATGCACTTCACAGAGACATGTCTTTACTATGTATTTACTACAGTATGCATCTCTGCATCTCCTGATGTTACCATAGCTGTGCAGTCCCCGGTCTGTGCCCTGTAGATTGGGACCATGTCTGCCTCTACCATAGACTCCATAAACACTGCAGAGTTAGCCAGTCTCACAAATGTGATTAGCTCTGTCTATCCTCTGCATCAATATCAACTAAATATGCATTTTAAATGCAAAATTTATAAAATCACCTATTCCACAGTCACACAAATATTGTGTAGTTTACAACTCTCACAAACCACCAAACCCTCCAAGATCGTAAAGATCTGACTTTTCCCTGTGGGCAGTGTCCCAGGAGCAGCTAAGAGAAGCAAGCTTCTACCTTACTTTTGAAGCACTGGTGCTGAACCTGTTGTCTGTGGGCCCCTGGTGCCCACTTCTGAGGGGCTTATGAAAGGTAAATAAGAAAAGCACGCTCATTGTTAGTAGGTTTACATCTGCATGGGAAAATTTTTAGGAATCCGTAAAGTGAGAAAGATGGAAGTAGCTAATCCAGGAAACGCAGGTTCACACCTTTTTCTTGCACATGGTAGATTTAGCCATTTATTTTAGACTGAAAAGTATTTGTGGGAACAAAATATAGGGAAAGCTTAAAAATGGTTAGTATGATAAAATCTGAAATACATCTTTTAAAGATACCGCCGTTTTGTAGGATACCTAGTGCATTTGCATAAAAATGTCTGGAAACCTAGTAACAAATATAACTGTTACGTATGTTTTAATTTTCATAATCCATCAATTATGGTAATGTTTTTACCAGTGCTCCTGTTATATAATTAGATGACCTGACATCTGGCTAAACAAACAACATACCGTATGTGATTAAAAGACTGATCAAATTGCGTACGGTAATAATATGACAGTGCTGGAAAAATTCATTTGCTTGTAATAAACAGTTCGGTTCCCCCCCCTCCCCCCGACAAAAATACTTTCATCTGAAGAATATAACTGTTATTAGCTCCTTCTCTCCCTCCCTCACTATCCCACACACATATAAATATGTTGTCATCCTAGAAGATAATTTGGGAAGCAACCGGACTAATCTTTTAAAATACTTTAACAGCCTACAAACTGGCCGTTAACTACAAGCTAAAAGTGCCCTGCTAGTGTAATTAAAGCCTAGAGTAAGAAAACTCCCACTTAATTCAGTAGAAATCCTGCCTGCACTAGCTTAGTCCAGAACCAGGTGCTTATGGTTTGGGGGATTTTTGACACTCACTGAATATTCTAAATCCCATTCTGTTTTAGCTAAACTACTCTATTTGAGTCACCTCTTAAGCAAACTGGTATGACTAGAATACATATTTTAGAGAAGAAAGGTGTGTACCAAAACTTAATCAACAGTCTCTCTGCTGAATGACATAATTTTTTTATTTTAAGTAATCACAACACTAATAGGTCTTTATTTGGGGTCTGGTATGTTTAACATTGGCTTTTTTTTTTTTTTTTAATGTTTACTATAGGTGTATTACACTTACACTTATGTCTGAAAAAACTACTGGAGTGGAACAAATAGAGTCATTTAGTGACATCTGCCAGTTTACTAGAAACACAAAAAGTGCTTTTGTTACAAGATTTCCATTACTTGGCAGCGACCAGTGCTCTGAAACCTCTAACAGCTCCTTCTATTTGGTCTGAATTTTCAGGTTGCGACAAAGAGGTATGTGTTAAACCAAAACTGGTTATACTTTTTGTTGATATCATCTGAGGATGTAATTTAAAAAAAAAAAAAGGCGCACAAAAGTTTGTTATAAACCCTCCTGTAAGTGCAGACAATATAGAATCTAACAAACCTTGCTGGATCTGACAAACCTTGCTAGCACTGCACAGGGAGCAGAAAACCACACCACTTCCCAACCATTTGCTTATTCAGCCTGTCTGAATACTTAGAAAATCTGTTGCATGCATCTTTATGTTTGACTTCTGGTTGTCTGCTCAAGGCTGTGAAAAGTAAACCTGTAAGAAATACAAAAACGTGAAATTGCTTTCAGATATCAATTTTTCTTCCATTTTGACCTGGTTTGTAAGAAGTGGTAGTGTCTTTTTTTCTCATCAACTTTGAGTTCCTTACAAATATTTCAGGTAGATTCATCAATCTTCAGTTTAATATTGGAGCCACATCAGCTTAAAGCTAGGGTATTAGTGCTCAGCTTTGGATTTCCAGCCATGTGCAGCTATTTTGCATTTCTATGCTTGAAGAGATGTCTTTTCTACTCAGTCTAGTCTATTTTAAACTAGACTCCTAACTGACGTGCAAATCTCAATTTTATATTTTATGCAGTACAGCCACATCTTTTGGAAAAAAAACCCTTGACATCATAGAAAAATGTCATGTGATGACTCTCTCATGATGTCTCCAACTATGAAAAACTGACTTAAAAAAATGCATTGTTGAAAAAAATGCCAGAGCAGATTACAATAAATTCCCTAGGGCATTCTATCAAGAAAGGAACGTGTCTTACTCAGCGTTTACTCACAGTTGACCAGTTCCTGAAGCCCTGAACAAAGATTTACTCAGGCTCTGATTTGGTAGGATGTGCACGTGGAGATGAAGAGGCCATCCTTCCTGAAGGGATGCCAGAGTTCTCTGCATTTCCAGTGGTTTAGAGAAGGGAGGAAGGTATCATCTGGGAGGAGAGAGAGGAAGGGATCCTATTTCTGCATCTCAGTATTTTCATATTTACCGTAGTTTGGCCTTGCTTGCCATTGTGTAGTGTTTGTTTTAAAAGTGACTCAGAATTTATGGAGCCTTTCAGGAGGATGTCCCGCAACCTGTGATTCATGACATCCTGCAGAAGTTGCATGCTGGTTAATAACACCCTCTCTCTACAGAACTGCATTTCTGAGCTGTGAAACATGACAAGTGCTGACAAATCCCTCTAACTTAACTCTGTCAAAAACTGATTTTGTGATGTACAGCCTTTCAGAGTATAGCTCTACCCCCTTAAAAAGCTTCCAGAGTGTTTGGTGGCAGCTCACAGGCCCCATAGTGCCCACCCATCCCTCCACACACGCTGACCCATGAGTAATAAGGGGGTCATATTTAAAGAGCTTACACGCATCAATGCTACACTATCCAAAAAACTGTTGGGTTTTTAAAATACAAGCTTCCAAATTAAACATTTAGTCTTTAAAACCAATCACCATGCCCAGCACTCCCTGCTGTGGAGCGATCCCAGGCATTTTGCCTGGGAGAGGTTATCTTATGGCCCCCTCGAGTCCAAAGGAAAGTTTGTTGACTTCAGGTAGCTCTCTGCCTGGCAATATGCCTAATAAGATTTACAAGTTTGGAGCATGTTGGCTAGCAAGTTAGTTATATGTAATTTTAAATTACACTGTTATTTAGGATAAATAAAACCCCACAATATTAACAAATTAACATCATTAACACCTAGGGAAATTAATTTTGAAATATGCAGTCTTTTAAAAGTGAAATGTAAATAAAAATGTAGAAGGAAAGTGCCATTAAAAGCAAGCTACTGTAATGAGGCAGCATGGAAACAGGTGGGCTATAATAGTGAACTATAAAGTTCATTATGAGTTCCCATGGAACTTGCTGGTACTTTGCTGCTGAGATTTGGCAAAATGTGCCCTTAACAGAAAGTCCTGCCTGGACATCAAACTGACTTACATGAACATAGAGCCAATGCCATTATTATGCATGCCTGATGGTTTAGGGGATTCCTTTCCTACAGGGTAAGAAAGTTTTACTTTCCTCAACAGGAATTACCTGAAAGGAAAATATTGATCAGAGAGATAAATACTAATCTGAACTGAATTACCTACAGCTAACTAAGCATTTCTGTGGCTTGGGACATGACAGTTGACACTAGAGAAGGATCAAGAAACACTGAACTTCTACATTCCAGCACTTCTCATTTTGGAGTAGTATTGCCATTTGCTGAAAATAGCTGTGGCTTCAGCTGAGCGGTACAGGATATTGTAAACTGAAACACTTCCTAAAAAACACAATGCCTGCACAGGTGCAGTTAGCCAGCAGGATGATATCAAGAATTATTCTGTGACACTCATCCTCACAAATATATGTGTCTTTTGATCCCTGTGGCCATAAGAAACCCTTTAGCCACCTTTTCTCTTAGCATTGAAAACTCCAACATGCGAAGAATGTTTTTGAACCGGATGACAAGGCTACATCCTGCACGGATTTGAAAGGAATTGATTGCAAAGAGCGGGCAATAGCCCATAATATCCTTCCTGCTCAGTTGGCCCTCCTATCACTGCTGATCTCAATATGGGGAAGTCCCAAATAAATAGGAGCTTTAAACTTCCCCTGTTGTGCCGCATTCCTATTTGGCATCTAAACCCCTATTATTTGCTATCCAATGGGGAGACAAATGGATCATCAATTAGCTCATGGTAGGTTTGAATCGAGGAATGTGAGTACGTGAAATTGCAGCACCATTAGATCACCCTGGGCTGATAGCTGCTACAAACGGACCTCGCCCAGTTGTTTTTCAAGGATCTTTCCCATTCCCTGTGGAACACAGGTATCCCTGGTCCCTGGTAGATGCAGCTGGCACATCCAGGCTGTGTCTAGGCTGAGTCCTGCTTTGGCATCCAGCGAGGATCCTGGCCTCCTCACAGTGCCATCAAGGTCTGGCACTGAGCACATGGCAGCTCTCTGCTCAGTTTCCATGTTTCTTCCTGCAGAAACCCAGGCAGGGAGGAGAGACCATGTGGCTGAGTTTGCCTCCAGTACACAGCTGGGAAGTGGCTGGGCTGTCCTCACCCAGGGGATCAGAAGTGCTTCTGGATCCACCAGTTTGGACAGGCCTCAGGCTGGTTCTACAGCAATAGTTTGGTTTGACCATGAGAGTCACCTCTCTCTAGATTCAAAACACATGAGCCACACCTCACCCTTGTTTGCATCTCACATCCAAGCTCTTTTCACAGCATCCATATGGTGGTTCTTGACCTTCTAGTAGTAATGACCCTCTAGTAATCAGCCTTTCTCTCCCTCCACAGTCGTTAGCTGTAATTAGGGGCAGATTGGCAAGTGGGAGATGGTGGGAAGGCAAGAACGGGCATTGCCTGATTGCCACTTGCTGGAGGATTCTGTACTGATGATGTGCAGCCCTGGGGTGTTTCAAGCAGGACAGGACTCACCCTCAGGTGCTGGTGTTCTTCTGGCCATGGGGTAAGGATCTGCCAGGAGCAAAGCAAGGGACTTGCTGTGGAGAGGGAGGGTTGGTTTGGCAGAAACCCACAGTACCATTTGTTGCTGCGGGGCTCTGCTGTGGGTACCTCGAAGGGAAAGCAGGTGGCGGATTGAATCTGTGGCTGACTGCATAGATTTATGTGTTTTCTTTTGTCTCTGCAGTTACCCAATAATTTTGTAACTTTTATCAGGGCTGTTTGTTCTTCCTCATAGTTCATCCATGTCCTATGTTTTCACTGTGTTTGTTTTTCCAAGTTTCAAAGACTGAAAAAGGAATTTCACATGATTTTTTGGGACAACAGACTCCAATAGTAATTGTGTCTTTCCCCAATATGCTTTTTGCCAGCAATGAAATGGTGACTATTAGTATTTGTTTCCATAATGTAGGTCCCATAAAGAAAATGGCATAATCAAATAATGCAGCATTTTGCATTGCTTAATTAATGGAAGGGAAGGACTGAGATAATTTGCCACTTCATCATCCTCCAAATTAAAACTCTGGTGCTTGAGGCCTCTACCCAGAGCTCCTATTTGTTACTATGAGGGTAAGAAAAAAAGGGGTACGCTGACAGGCCAAATTCTGATAAAATGATTATAGAATCATGATGATCTTTTAAGGGGCTGATTCTACTTCTGTTAAGTGTAGTACAAATCAGAAGGAAACTTCACAGGTATCAGGGGAGCTGTAGTGCAAAAACAGCAATAATATCTGGATCTTAGGTATTTATATGAAAAGGTATAGTGTTCATGTCTGTCCTATGTTTATTGATAGTTTACTTTGAAGAAGAAGGTGCAAACCAAAAGCTTAGCCTGACAGTGATTACTTAATTCCTATTTTCTTTTCTAAAACATACAAGTCTAGATGTTCTTCTGCCTTGTATTTGGATAATTTCATAAATTCGTGAATAAAAGTGGAAATAAAGGAGTCTGCACTAAGTAGATAACATTGTGCTTTTTGTTTAAAAGCAAGTCCTTAATATAATAGACAAAGCTAAGGCACTGGCATGAAAATCAACTTTTCAGTGAAGATGAATATACTTCTATAGCGTTCTCTGTAAAATGTCCTAAATCTCCATGTGTATCAGAGGAAGTAATTAATTATTTTTTAGCAACAGCCAGGTGGTTCTAGATAAAAGGCTTAAAACTGGACTTTGAAGGCATTATTGTTTTCATTAATTGGAGGGATGAACTGGATCAGAGTTGATGAGTCATTGCAGGAGCCTGCTGGAATGTTGCTCCAGCTGCGTATCAAGATCCGCAGGTGCACGTTTCTTGTCCCGGATATTCAAAATTAATAGGGAGGCATTCAACATTCAGCAAATTCTTACTCGATGGAGAACGTTTTCTCTGAAGGAGAAAGGCATGGGATCCAGATTCTCATGGCAGCATATAGTACATATTACAGTATGGAAATGCAGTGATTTCTGATCTGCTTCAACTTTCTGCCTTGCTTTCTTTTTTTGGCGGTCCAAACGCAGTAACGCACTAGTGAGCAGGACCCAGTACTAAGAGCTGTCTTGAACGTTTTCCTACATTTTTTTTTTTTTTTGACATTTTTCCCTCTAGCCTACACTGAAAGAGAAAGTGAACATCCTGAGACTGGCAGCCAGCCAAAAGCTTAGGGACTTCTCACCTACCAGGGTTTCTTGTGGAGCACAGGGGAGAGCATGTGCAAAAGACGTGAGCTATTGTTACTCAGTTTGGAATCTGGAAAAGCTTAGAGTCAGATCCGCTCTGCTCTGCAAAGGACTCTGCCTACAAAGTCCAACTTATTCTACTGGCAACATGTTATGCTTCTAGTCAAAGTATTGAAAATTATGTTTCCTTTTAAACACTAAGCATTTTTTAAATGCTTTTTATTTTTTATCCTGTATCTTGTAAGGCGCTTGGTTTTCGTTATGAAAAAGTACTGAGAGAATTTCTCAGCATGTTTTATCCCTCTCCTCCTAAGGTTTCCTTAATCATAAACAAGATAAATTATAGTTGTATATCTTTAATAAGATTTTTCTGATCTAAGCAACAGAAAAAGGTGAACTGTAATCACGGAAAATTATGCAATGAATCTGAATTGAGTTTGATCCAGCTCTAGTCATTAATATATAATATAATACAGACTTTTGATTACATGATTTGATTAGTCAGTAGGAAGACATGCTTCTGCAGAAGGACTTTTAAAATTTATATTTACATACTTTCCAACAGCAATAGCATGCATTAACAGCTGTGAATGATACAGCAAAACTGCAATTCCTGGCACATCTCCTGGTTTGTCGTTTGCTTTCTGTTTCCCAGCATGTGCCCCCTTCCTGCTTGGAAATTGTGCCTGGGCAAATTTTGATCACTTTCTATATTTGTCTGGGATTTTCAGCCTTCCTAGAGACTAGTTCTTGGTGAAAGGTCAGATGGTGTTTTGCATATGCCCTGTACTGACATATGAGCTGACAGTTTTGGACCTGGCTTGTATACAGAGGTCCTAGATAACCACAGAGTGTGGACACACGATATGGATATATACCACACTCACACAATGCCTGGTGCTTTGGCAAGCATAGGATATACCTCGCATGCATTATATGGTCACCTTGGACCCATGCAATCAGTGTGACACTTATAGGAAGAATCAGCTTTAGTTACTGGGCTGGTGCTGCAGAATTACTCTGTGGAGGGGCAGTAGGTCTAGGAAATCCCAGAAATATGTATGGTGGTGTCACACAGAGATAAAGCATCTGCGGCAGAGTTCAGCTGGTCCTATCCCCAGTTGCACAAGAATAGCTATTTAATCAACTTTAATTCTGTACTTTCAGTTAATTAGCCTTGGCTTTCTTGAGTCCTTTCTCAAAGACAAGCTCTCAGCAGAGATAGTCTCATTTCTCACTTGTCTCAGCTCTAGGGTTTTTTCAGGACTATCATGAGATTTTGGACACTGCTGCCTTTTGTGGCTTAATATATTTGTGAATACACATTAGACATCTAATTATATTTGGGATTTCAAAGAACTCCCGACTATCTCCCATGACAAGATCATTCATTCTGCGGCCCACTGAGCACATGAATATATGACCCTCCGAAGTGTAACTGAAACACTGAGGTATAGTTCCTTTTTCAATTGACTCATTTTAACTGGAATTTAGAATAATCAGACATTATATTTTTTTAGATTTATGTAATTACATAAGCACCACTAAGACTACAAATAAAGCCTTAGATCATTGTGAAACAGCAATAACAGTCCAAGAAAAACTCCAAGTTACCAGAAGAATGTTCACTTATGGAAGGAAAGATAAATATTTCTAAGACTCACATCATAATTTTAGCCGTATCTGAAAGAATATTTTTTTTTCCAGTTTATCTTTTACCTTTGGTAATTAGAAGTTATGGTTCTTGCCCTGAGGAACTCCAGTTTCCATTTAGCTTTAATTTCAGTGCATGAATGGAATGCAGCCCTCTATGCAAAACACACATGCCGCCCCATGGGTTTCTCATCACTGAAGATGTGCTTGGCTGGTGCGCCATCTAAAAAAAAAAAAGCCCTGCATTTTGGGTTGTGCAATGTCTTTTGCTTATGGATGTATGGGATAGATTTGTACATAGATAGGGCTGCTGGTATCATTTCCACATATGTGAGCGAGTCAAATATATGTTTACCTTTTAATTGTGATTGCGTTTGTGCTCATTACATGGTTTTGCTTCATTAACTCTTTCATTCTGAATTTTAAGTCAAGAAGGGGTTCCCTATCTATTCTTTTCCAGAAATAATGTAATATTGGAAAAAAGATAAACATTAAAAAGGGAGAATCATCTTTTGCCAAGATTATAAGTCCTAAAGAATTTAGCCAGTGTGTTTGACTAACAGGTTTTATTTAAAATAACTGCATTTATAACACACCAGCTCCCTTCCCAAATAAGCTACTTTGGGATCTGTAAAATCAGAATAACAGATAGATCATACCAATTTAAATTTAATCAGGAGCTGTTTTACCATGCAGTTTATTTCATGCAATTGCAAAACTCAGGCAGCCCAAAACAGTAAGATAGTTTCCCCCTAAATCATAAGATTTTAAGTAATAAAAATATTGATGCTGGTTTTAATCCCTTCAAACAAAACGTGTTTAAACACTTCTAAACAAAGTGTTAGATACACTTTGTGTGACCTTCTACCTAGTCTGTGTCATACCTTGCTCTAAAAACAGCACATGATATTATATTTCATTCTCCTTAAAAGCCCACTATGTCCCTGGACATTCAGCAGATCTCTCTGACATGACATATCATCAGTTTCTGTGCAGTTTTACTCAAAAGAAAAGTATTTCCAAGTAAAAATCATTCCATATGTGCATTAAATTAATCAGTGCAAGTTTTCTCATGAATATGGTGCCTGTTTACACATACACATATTAGCAATAGCCAATATGAAGATTTAATCCTGTTTAAACATAAGCTAGGTACTGTATTTCTTCATTTAGCCTTGCCAGTCCCAACGTTTTGCAGAACAGGAGTCAAGCCTTGAGGTCAGCCTACAAATCACAGTATTAACAATAAATAAATGTACTTTTTTTTGTCTTGTCTTTTTTTGTGTCTTTATAACTTATTTAATAATACCATGTGTTCATGCTTTTTGCACACAGAATTACAGGAACTAGGTTTTATATGGAATATAGTACATATCATAGGACTTAAAGTGAAAGGCTATGTTGGCAGCTGTACTGCCATTGTAACATCATTTAAAATTTTCCAGCTTTCCTCCCCTGCCAGCTATATATAAGGACATTTAAAGTGATGCAGTGGGAGAGGGATAGTAGTCTGGCTACAAAGGGCTTGAGAAACTTTCACAAAATCAGTGTCTAGTTTGCAAAAAGAAGTTTGTCATTGTAAGTATAGATCTGGCATTTTTTCATGTACTTAAAAGCATAGTGAGGAAATCTGAATGAGGAATGAATAGTGGACTAAAAAAAGGGTCAAATAGCAAGACAATGTATCTTAAATATCCAGCTCATTGTATCTAGAATGATGTATACAACAAGCTTAGCATGAAAATTGGTAGAGGGGTAAGCTAGGATTTCTAATACTGTGTTGAGTTCAGAACCACAAATGTTTGTAATGCCTTTATGTTATATACAAACATTGGTAAACCACCCAATTTTGAAAAATACCGTAACTCAAGAGTAGATGTGAACACTACTGCACAGTCAGTTACTTTTCAATTAACTCTCTACTCGAAACATATTCAATATGGAATACGAGTAGTACATTATCACAGTCTCCACATTTCAGGCATATTTAGTGGGAGTTACGAACACATACATGGGGAAACAACTGACTACACAACTGACTACGGTTGGAAGGGGATAAATCAGAATCAGTGCGACTTTCAGCGTTAGCAGCAATTGCAATGGGTTTTGTCCCCCATCCCCTACTGCCCCCTGAAAATTCAAGACCTGATTCAAGGTTGAGCCGATAGAAGGATTGCATTAATTTGGCAGTACCAAAATAAACCATTCAAAGTCTCCTAGACGCTCATCTTTCCCTTGTGGGGAAACGGGTTTATGGAATGATCATAAATGAGTTTTATGATCATATTGAGAAATGCCTTTTCCTTGCAATATATTTCTTCTTCCCTTAAACTTGACCCCGTACATATACTTTTAAAACCCGTTAACCATATAACTTGTTTTCACACACATATAGACGTATACACACATATATGTGTGCACTTACACATACATATATATATTTCAAGGGTCTCTAAACAGCAGTAACATACAATGTGTTTAGTCCTAATGTGGTCCACACTGGGTGTTATTAGCGCCCCGCATATACTGAAATCAGCATTCATGACTCAGGAACACCTGATATTTGCCAAACTCCCAAACCAAACTTTGCACTTCTGGCACAAGGTGCGTTTATTCGTAGAATCATAGAATTGCCTAGGTTGGAAGGGACCTTTCAGATTATCTAGTCCAACCATCAACCTAACTCTGACAAAAACCATCACTAAACCAATGCTGTACTTCCTAATTCAGTGAAAGGGTTCTGATAATAAGTTAATATGTCTTCTACACGATTCTGTCTAATAATGGCTCTCAGCAGAATAAATGGGCTTTCAAAGAGCCCTGTGATAATTGCAGCTGAGCTACTTCCCATATTTGAACCAGATCTTTTCAGCTCTAGTTGGACAAATGTTTTAAGTTGCTGCTGCCATCTTTCCCCCTCTGCGCACCCCAGATTCATGTCCCCACTTCCAGGGGTGGAGAAGCTTTTCTTATGTCAGTATAACTGTTTTTCAGCCAGATCAGTTCTCCAGCTCACCCTGTGGCTGCCCAAGTATGTGTATTGGCACCACATAGGGGATAATCAGGGCAAGGGCATTAGCAGCTCAGGCCAGGGCGAGATTGCTTCCTCCAGCAACAGCTGATACCAATTTCTGCTGGCTGAAAGTGTTTGTCAACACTTGGACATCAATATGTTGCACAAGACATAATAAAACATAAAAGTACAAAACAGCCTGTCAATCAGATCTACTGTTCATTGAGAAATCCTACAAGGAGCCATGGAAGTTGACTACTACCGATTTGGAGAGGACGCTGTGCTGGCTCTGGTATGCGCATGTCACGCGCCACGTCACAGTCGTTCACGCAGATCTAAAATTGCAAGCCCACAGATAGCTAAAGTACCCCTAAACCCCCATTCCTCAGCAGAACCCCACTGAATGCCACTGAATCCACCCAGAAAAAGAGGCATTGCCCCAGACATGCACCTGACTGCAGCCTCAGTATTTTAGCTTAACCCACACACAGTGTGGGAGGAAGCAGATCTTAAAGTTGTCATGGGAACAGGTTTTTTTAATTTCTGAAGATTGGTGCCAATCAGTCACATCCTTGTCGTTACACAAAACTATGTCCGCTAGAGGGCTCTTTGAATTTTGCCTAGTAAAATAAGAATTAAAATATCATTAAAATATTAAAATCAAATTATATAGTTATGTGAACTTTTAGAAATTGAAGGCTGACTCATATCCTACTGAAAAGGTAAATATTGATAATAATACTTAGCATTTTTTGATTCGAAGCACACTTGATTATCCACTAATTATCAACTGATTATCTACTGACTATCAATTATCCACTAATTTATGCTCATAACACCTCCCTGACATGGCAGTGACTTCCAGTTTATGCATGGAGCAATTTGAGTGAATCAGATTTACCTGACGCCAGATTTTGATTCAATGACGCAGTGAAGATCAGGCTTCAAATTCCTGAGCACATTGTCTTCACACTGGTAATTCATAATGTGGTAAATTTATGTAACTGAGTAAATGTGAACAAAGCTTTTCAGTAGCCAACCTGCATTATAAAGGATATTTTTTACTTAATGAATTACCGATTGATTTTGATCTATCTGACGCTGAAGTCTGCAGCCTGGATTTTATCCTAGAGTTTATGTGGTCACTTCCACCAAGAGATTGTGAAGATAAATTGCTTCCAAGTAAGAAATGCAGCATTTTACATTCACTAACAGACAAGTGGAAGTGATTCCACAAGGGATGTGGGGCTCTGGATATGGATCCTCAGACTCTAATCTCAGACTGTAGTATCATCCTGTGCCTCACACGGTAAGGCAGATGGAGTACATTGCATTGCTCCAAATGAAAACTCTGGAAAACAAAGAATATGAAATTGAGGCACACATCCATCTCTACAGCATAATCTCATCTCTGCCTTTCTCACACGACGACACCACACGCCAGAAATGCAGTAGCTTTACAGATGGTGTGGGGACATTTTGGGAACAAATGCCAAGGCAGAGCCCTGAAAGCCAAACCCTTACCTCTTCTCTTCATTCAGACAAATCTCCAGCTCAGGTCAATTACACTGAGCAGGAGATATTTACTTCACACAAGCCATCTCAAAGTCTGTAAATGTTATTTTTCTCCTTTCTTCTGCTCTCAACATCACTGCCGGTCTACCGCCTTCCTCTGACCCTCACTAAGCCTTGGGGCCCTTTCTGCAGGATGCATCCATCTTGCTGATAATTTCTGTGGTGATAGGAGAGCTTGTATACTTCTGCAGGCACAATCTATAGAAATAAGTGTTGACAAAAGCCTTGTTTCATGTACGTGTAAACTTCCCCTCTTGCCGCAGTCACAGCTCCAGGGAACTGCTGCACAGTTTGTTCACCATTCTGTGCAGCTACATGTAGCCCAATGGCTGCAGCTGGACTGAGTACAGAGAAATGCTGCAGTTTAAACCATAAGAACACAACCCTAGTAAGAGCAATTATTTCAGTCCTCCTACTGTTTACTTTCCAGGTACCTCAGAGATTAAGCATGACCACAGCATTTCTCCAAGGAACCCCGAGCTGGGCCAGAGAGGGTGCCTCCAATTCACAGCCCACAGCAGTGGCTACGGTAAGGACGGGCCGCGGAAGGAGGGGGAACGGGTTCAGATGGAAATAGCGAGTGTGGAACTGCCCTCCCCTCGCAGCTCTGACTGCTCAGCGTTTTTCACCGCATTTGGCCCCTGCAAGGCAGGAACCTCTGACCTAATCACTCAGCAGCTTTATTTGACCACACTCAGTCTCTCTCTTTAGGAAACATGATTACTGGGTCCTAAATGCTTCCTAGAGTCTTTCATCTTTCCTCTATCTAATTAATGCTAATTTCCTTGATGGTACTCCTAAAGTACAGTTGGAGCCTGGATGTAGATTACAGAGCACTTTACAATACCAGCATTAAATCAGGCCGAGATTGTGAAGCACATATAATATGCATTTCCTGAGACTTGCGAAGGGTGGGATTTTATCTTGCAGTGCATTAGTGCCCCTAAGATTGCATAACACTATAAGTCACTCAGTTATCATGACACTTGGTTGCCTGGAAATCCTCTTCTTTTACTCCATATGTCTATTTCATTTTTGTAGACAAATCAGTTTGACACATGTTAACCCGAAACTATAAATTTTACCTTTCCGACAGTTTTCAAGAGTGATTTTTCTCAAAGAACAAAATATGTAATAAACTTGCTGAGAGAAATGAAGAGGGACTAAAATCATCTTCAGAAAGATCACACTCGTATTTTGAGCCCAGAAATGTACCTGAGACATAACAGGTACAGAAGAATACACGTTAAAACTAAAATATATGCTCAGCTTTACTGTAACAAGTAAGATACTACTGAATCCGTGAAAAGAAAATTATTCTCCATTTTAGTGATACTTCCTTCAGTAAGAAAGGTATATGGATTATTTTTTAATGTAACGTTAGACCACTTGGCTACATGACTCAAGCCAAATCATGCAGACAGCATCATTCCATGTATTACTGAGAAGTCTTTCATATGGGGATACACGACTGTTTGCAGAAGCACATTTCAAGGTATGTTTGTGGGTGTACATGCAGAAACACAAGTGGCATTTGGAGATCAAGTTCTAAAGACGTATCCCAAAATGCTCTGGTTCTGTAACTCCAATAGCCACTGTGCTCCATCACCTGGTTGCTTCCAGTGGAAAGCAGATATGAAATATGACCCTTTCAGTTTGGTAGCATTTTGTCATCACTTCCTACTGATTACCCAGAGATCTGATCAACCCGGGGAATTCCCACAGATCTCGTCTCTGCTACTCCAAACAGTATCTCTTTGATGGCAATACGTGCAACCCAGTACAGTTTATAACTTGACTCAGATTACTGTTGTAACTCTCAGTTACAGTATTGGCTCAGTTTCTCTGTATCTCTTGTTACTGCCAAAGATCAGAAAAGCCCTCAGTAGATCTTCCTAGCTACAGTGTCTTCTAAAATCCAGTCAAGGAAGGAAAATCCAAACAAATGTATACCCTTTCCTCCTTAATAATGCCAAACTTCCCTATGTTTTTAACTGAGTTTTTATATAAATTATAAAATTAGAACATGATCAGGGCATATATATAAATTTAAGAAAAATTATATATTGATCTTTCTCCAGAGATGTTTTTCTGAACCACCATAAATGAAAATCAGTTCATTTTTTTAATAACAGTTTAGCTTCAGTGACTACGGTGACCCAAACCCAAATTATTTTCATTGTAAATTATGACAGGCACATTTTACAAAACCTATGTGTTATTTAGTTTAAAATCCTCCTCCCTTTTAATGAAATGCAGTAGCTGGCATTTCTACTGAAAAAATCATTGAATATTTCCATATTGGCTTCCAGCTTCTCTGATGTTTTTGCCTGGCAGAGTACAGTGCATCTTTGTGCTTTATTAATGGGCTGAGCTTCTGGACAAGACCATGCTTTTTACCACTGCAGAATTTTCTTACAAACTATGCACTATAAAATGGGCAGAAACAGAAACTTTCATACACCCAGAGGACTATTTTTGCCAGAAGAATTTAAGTCACTTTCATTAGACAAAAGCTGAAATAGATATTTCCTTCCTTCAAGGCATAAATTACATATTTTCTAAAAATCCTAGGCATTTTAGCAGTCGCAAAACTGGGAGGAATGTGGGAGGCCGTTTGCCTGCAGGTCTGGTCTTTGGTTTGTACGAGTCCTACCCTCCTTTTGACTCTAAGATGGTGGATAATGGTATGAACACTGCAGATGCAGAACTACATAGAAGGGTTGCCAGATGTGGGTGGTGCAGACAAATCAGTGTCAAGCGTTAGAGGAGCCTTTCCAGGAGGACTGCAGGCTCTGGGCTGGGAAATGTGCCATTCCTCACAGCTCTAGGAGCCACAGGACACGCTGCTACACCCCCCAAGCACTCTGGAGATAATCCAAGACCTTAAGGTTTAGTGCTGAAACACAGCATTTCAATATTAGGTACCCTCACTGCCCTGGCATCCAGGAATCCTCCAGCAGGGCAGTGCAGATGCGTCTCAGGCTCAACTAAGATCTCTCTGTACTTCATGGCACGCTCAGCGCAGGTGGCGGAGCAGGAGAGCAGCTGTGTGCGGCCCTGTGCCCAGCAGGCAGGAGCTGGTGGAGCTGGTTCATTTCGTATGGAGGAGTTAAACAAGAGGTTTCCTTGGCTGTGCATCTGTCCTCTTAATCCTCACTCCTGCAGCTGAACATGTCTTCTGAAATGAAGGCGGCACAGAAAACTGTCTAGGAACTGTCAGCCCTTCGAGATCTTTATACTACAAAGACAGTTTTTGGGGAATCTGCCAGATATTGTCAGCCCTGGAGCAGAAATAAACATGTGCCGTGGTCTCAGCTGCAGTACATCATAGACCTGGGTAATGCCTTAAACTGCTGGTGAAGAAGGAGTTGTGCTGTCAAGCCAGCGTGTGAGTTGTTAGGGAAGTAATGACACACTTTCCCTTGTGCTGTGCCCCCAGTGCGGGGGAGCAACTCTGGCAGACAGGCATAGAGGAATTTTCTGAAATTAACTGATCTAAATTTGCCAAATGATACCATGCCCTAAATGACAACAGAAAGGTCTGGAGCTGAATATTTTATTGGCAGCATTTCTGGCTTCCTTCATTACAGAATCATTTGGATTGGGATAAAAACAGACACAGGCAGCCAAATTGGTCCCCTGAATCTTTTATTTATGAAGTTTAATACGGTAAAATCTAAGGCAAGAGTCACTCATTTAAACTGCCTCAATCGCATTCAACAAATTTATGTATTTAACCACCACCAATCTAAATTATTTCAAATGTGCTCCTTCCCCACCTTTCCATTCACCCCCAAACCTACCCTCCTACCTCAAGGCTTCTAGCTTTTGAATGAAGAAAAGTTAGAAAAGTGGTGTTCTCTATTCTTTGGCAAAGTGAAGGTCTCCTTCAACTCAGTACAGGATGAATAAAACCAGGATGAGTGTCCCTAGCCTTGACCAGGTCACAAAGTGAAAGTTGTACAAATATGGGAGACCATGTCCTAGGGGTTTCAGTGTTAATTTAGTGGGAAGGGATGGGGATCTGACTAATGTGGACTTGTATTTCCTGACTGCTTGCTAAAAGTGAATCTCTCAAAATGATTTTGTGCACAGTGGCTGCCCCATGCTTAGCAGTCTCATATCCTGTAATGAAACACTAAGAAATTAAAAAGGAAGCAGCGGTGGTTGAATAAAGAACAGGACAGGATATGAAAATATGGAATTTTTAAAGGAAGAAAAATTTGAAGAAGGTTCTAACATAAGGTCTATAGTGGAGGAAGTGGTATGTCTCTGAGGACAAAGTTTTTCTCCCCTTTTGCTGGAAGTTCTGTGGTCAATATTGCAAGAAAATAGTATTAAGGACATGGCTTAGTGGTAGACGTGGCAGTGTTAGGTTTACAGTTGGACTTGTTCTTAAGGGTCTTTTCCAACCTAAATGATTCTATGATTCTATGATTTTTAATCAGCTTTAACAAGATGAAAATCCAGATTGCTTTTTTTCTTTAGCTGTGTCCGCTGTAAACACCAGCAGCCACTTGCTGGGAGCAGCAACCAAAACTCGGGAACACGCTGCATGTTCTTCAGCACCATCTGCTGGCACTTTCCCTGTCCACCACTTGGGCATTGCATCACCTGCAGCCCTTGAGATACTGACAGGAGCAAAGAAAACAAGTAAAATCCTCCAAGAAACTCTTCTTACTTAGTAAACCTACAGACTATCCTGGCTGAGTTGGTTTTGATTTTGATTTGATAGATTTTGATTCTAATAAGAAACATTGTAGAAATCAGTCAACTTAGAAGCTGTGCAACCGGGCTAATGGTCATACATGTCCCCTAACAAAAGCATAATGGAGGCCAGGGACAAAAGACAACTCAGACCAAAACAAAACTCATGAGGTGATGAAAACACAAGATGAGGTTATCTATCTGGGCAGGGAAAAAGTCTACAGGAAATGTAAGAAGATACTACACTGGAAAAGAGCTTTTGGAAGCAGAGACTGGGGACAGTATGTATTTCCTGAGATCTGTGCCATAAGAATGGCATTCCTGCACAGGCTTGGACTGTTATTTTCAAATTTTGCAATACTTTTGTTTAAATATAAAACTGATTACGAGGGATGACTGTGTTTTTTTTTTTAAGAAGACTTTAGATAAACAAGCTCTGACCCCTCTGACTAGAGCAGGGTACTACAGCAGCATGCTACTTCAGTGGGCAGATCTGGTGCTGGGTTTATTGACAGCCTCTACTGTCTTCAGAAACAGTGACATGAAAACAGAAAAGAAAACAAAATTTGGAGCATATCTTGTAAACACTGTAAATCAGTGCAACTCACTGACATCAAAAGCACTTACTGATTTGCTGCAGTGGAGGAATAGAACAGAATGTGCTACTGACACATTGGGATAAATACTCATAAAGCTTGTCTAAGGTTTGGTTTCGGTGGCTTTTTTTTTTTTTTTTTTTAAATCTACAGCTCTGTCTTCACAGATTTATAACAGTTCAGTGAAGCAGTACAGAGAGAAAAGTATATTCCCTTCAGCATGGAAGTTGACTTCAAAGTCATCTAGTCCAACAAAAATTCATTGATAAAAGGCTTCTATACACAACCTTCTATTCACAACCTTTTCTTCTTAAAAACTTTCGAATTAACATTATACTTAATTGCAACATCAGCAAAATATTGACAAAATTAACATTTTGCTGTATCAGTTTGCAGTATCTTGACAGCAATACCATCTGAAAGATGTTTTAAAGTTGTCAGCTTGGCCTCATGAGAACAAAATTTAGGCAAAATCTCATTTATCATCAGTGCTTGCTTATGCTATTGTTGCAAACACAAATACCTCCAGTTGCTAAAGACAGCATAACTCAGTTACTAGCTGTAGCTAGCAAGCCCAGAAAGCTGTGAGCATCCATGACATCTACAGGCTTGTGAGTTTGTAAATCATTTTGGAAGATGTTATTTCTGTCCTTACAAGGACCTGAGATATCTTCCAAAGTTAATGACTCCATCTCTGATAGAAATGGCCATATGAGTGGGCAATAGTTTAATATAGGAGCAGTCAGTGGCAGAATAGACCAAGCGTAAAGCAAGAGTGGATGACAAATGAGGTTAAGGAGACAAAGGCTTGAAACGACAAATGTCAGTAACATTCTTTGAAAAGGCAACTGCTAAAGAAGGGGCAAAGGCAGATTCAGAAAAAGTCAAAATGATAGAAAAATTGCTCCCCAGAGTTGTTCTGGAAGCTTCTTCAAGCTGTTTACTGTTTATATACTTCTTTTAAAAGAATAAAAGAAAACACTGGAGCATGTTTTTGGGGTTATAAAGCATCCAACAGGCTCCTCCACTGTAGTGCAATTTTATGATGTTTCCAAATTTAGTCATTTTATCAACTATGAGCTCAGAAAGTTGCCACTGTACTTAACTGAAGATCAGAAGCTGGCAACACATTATTCCAGATGGCTTTTAGACAGATCCAGGATGCCCAGATAGAGCTGAAGGGTGTTTGGTGAACATATGGGTGAGTGAGTTGCTTGTAGATTTTGCAAGACGTTGACAGCATCACATTTCTGGCAAAATACAAACTACTTGTTCCCATTTATAAGAAATGAAAGCCTCGACAAGTGTTTGTCTTGGATGACACAGAGTAGAATGTGCACCAAAGAATCTCCTAGTAGCATCTATATCTGAGGTAGAACAAATCCTACAACTTAGGGATAGAAACATAAAAAAATGAAGCCCCACAGCTGGAGTGCTGGAGCTGGAATTAGACCAGGAACTTGCAGATGTAATGATAATCATATCTCCTTCTAAGAGCTGCAAGACAGTGTTTTAGACAGTGTTACAGTTTGGTTTTCAAGAGAAATTTAAAGTGCTGACTCAAAACTACCATGTCTTCCACCCTCCATGGACAAGTCAAAACTTGACATTAAAGGAAAGTGTTATTCCTTGGTCTGAGGGTAATCAAAGATAGTTTTAGAGGACTCTGAGCGCTAATACCTGAGCAGATGGCCTGTGGTAGTAACACATTTTAGCTCCTATTCCCTTCCCATTCAGTGCTTTACACATGGCACACGTACCTTTTGCTGGTACTAGCATAATATGTTCTGTATGCAAGTGCAGAGTTGCAAAGCCCAGAATAAAATTAAGGAAGATAAAAATGTGCCTCCCACGTGCACACATGAGGGACAGGATTTTTCCATGCACATCAACAAACTTGTTCACGAACCACAATGAAAGGAATGTAACTTCCTGTTAATAAAGCCAAAATCTCATGACAAGGACTCTTTATAAATAATCCAGTGCCCAGACTCCTACCTTCAGTTTGCGTGGGGACATCTGTGCACCCGGAGGCTGCATATGCAGAAGGAAAAGGACTCCTAGCCGATCCTTGCCCCATGCTAGGCACCCAGCCAGCCCCACCTCCTCAGCTGCCCTGTGGTAAGGCCTGCATGGAGGTGTTTGCCTTCCTGCCCCAGCCCATGCCCACAAGAAACTAGCTGTGGTCCACAGCCACTGGGGTGCAGGTCACAGGTCCCCATACAGAGCCTGCTTTGTGCATCGCTTCAGAGGAACTCACGTACTGTCAGTAGTGAACACACCCCAGCTCTAGTGAAAGCTGCTTCCACCACTGAAGTGGTCAACTGAAAAGATGGATGGGAAACATGAGAGAAAACTCTGATGATGGGTAGGGTCCTACAGCTCAGTAAGCAAATCGAAGTATTATAGCAGTGAAGTAACCGTGCGAGTAGCTGTATCCTGTATCACTTCAGTTCTATTTTAAATGCGAAATAGTGGATGACTCTCCAGAGGAAACAATAAGAATCAAGCATCCAGTCACCTGTTTGCAGAAGCCCAGGAAAGTCCAAATTTCTGGGTAATTCAACTACCCTGTCTCGCTGCCAGCTACCTGAACACTGCTTAATGATGCAGGGTAACTACAGCTGCATCCTAGTGACACACACATTTTGTTGTAGGTAGACAGGATATAGGAGCAACTGGAACAGTTTTCTAATAAACAGAATTAATACGAGAGTGGTTGAGCAGATCCTGTTCAGAGAACATGAAAAACACTGCCTTTGGTAAGAAAGTGAAGTTGGAAATTTGTATTTTGAGTGATGGGTAAAGGGCTAAATCTGGACTACTTGTAGAGTAGCTGTATAATCTTTACTAGCCAGAACTCAATAAACTAGTATTTATTGAGTTTTAAGTAGCAATTTTGTTGTTCAATGCAGCAATATTTTGTTAGTCTGCAGATATGCCTCTCAGTTTTCAACAGGCCCAAGCGCTCTCCCGCTCTGAGGCAAAGGAGCCCACAGGAATGCCATCTGCGGCTCGGCAGGGAGAGGGGAGTCAATAAACAGTGTATGTAATGCCCACTTCAATCAACAGTGCTATCAAGTGTGATTTTATGAAGCTGAAGAATATTCAGTGGCATTGCCTATTTACGTTTTAATGAACAGATCATCTTACCCCTGAGGACTGTTCACAGTCACAAAGAAAACTGAGTTTCTTGCAGTCATTGCAACTATGCTGTAATACATAATTTAGTCACAGTATACAATGATCTCTCCTGCATATGGCATATACAGTAGAACTATAAAATGTTACCTAATGGAACTTTTGTCTCACCTGCAATTGTTTCATCTATCTTGGACAATATTTGAGGGAACAAAGGAGAAGTCATTCAAAAAGAATAATCCATTTGTGGAAATGAAGAGTATAGATTATTATACTCGCATAAAAATTACCTGCAGTAATAGCAATAGGATACAGGACACCAGTGTTCAGTGCAACACTGCTTGTAACTCCTAGAACAGGTATTTGAGCCTGTTTTAGGCTGATGAGGGTTATAGAAGATCTATATTAAAGGAGCCTGTAGGCTTAGCTGAAGCATTTATACCTATGTTTAAAAACCACCAACTCATCTGAAACTTTTGCTTAATAAGCATTCAAGAACTCCATCCCATGTACAGCTAGGGCACACCAACACTTGTGTATCCTAGCAACTGGTCAAGGTGATTTCAAAGAATTCTGAATTTAGAGAATGTTTTGGTTTGCTTTTATTTCCTAGCTACCTGTAAAGATTGGCTTTTTGCCTTGTTTTGACTATGCTTCATTAGCTATGAATAGGAGCTTTATAGCCTATGCTTCATTAACTATGAATTGGAGCTTTAAGTCTCAAAGGGACGACAATCCAGCATTTACTAAGCACTAAAATCAAATTAAAATATTATCCTAGAAAAAAAACCAATAAAACTAGTATTGCATTGTCTGACAACATTAGTGCAACGTCCAAAAGGACTTATTCAAAAAAGTACTATCTAAATTGTCAGAAGCAAAAAATTTTCTTGTTAATTGCGTGGTTCTACTAAGCATTTTCAGAATACATTTTTCATTTTGTTATATTTCTAGAGAACTGGAAAAATGTGCGTAATAGTGGGAGCTACCCTGCTGGAATGGGTAAGTAAACAAATTTTGGCAGACTAGGTTGTTTATTCTACTTCTTATTATAGTAAGGTAATTACAATTCTTGCTACGGATGAAGAATGAAAGACTTTCAGAGGTATTCAGTAGATTTTAATACCAAAGTAAGAGCATGTGAGTAAGTTTTAATGATGTTGGATAGATTCAACTTCAAAGAGTGGGCATACTGAGGTCATTTAATTAAAAAATGACAGAATACATGGCTAGAATATGCTCTTGACTGATTATTAGCCAAGAATATGCTCTTGACTGCTTATTAGCCAAGGTAGCATGTAGATGGCCAGTCTGCAAACCAATGACAAGAGTCTTCTTGAAACAAACCAGTAACAAAAATGCTAATGGTTGAAAAAAATCAGGCAGAAGGAAGCTATTTTTCGTTGTAAAGAGGAGACGATCATCAGTCAATCCTTGGCTACTTCCATGCGTATCATAGTGTTATCTGAGAAAATAACTTCTGATATGGTCCATGTATCTAAAATGCAGTCTGGAGAGCTAAAAGCCAGTTAAAAGGCTGCCTTCCCTGACACAGGAAACAGAAAGAAACCTGAGCAGTTGCAGTTTGGCTAGGAATATAACTGGTGAGGTACTCTGATAGAGACTGGGATGGTTGGACATATACTGCAAACCAGAAGGGTACAGGCAAGTTTTCCAGCTGTGACAGATGTGTGTCTCAGCCTACTAACTGGGGGAAGGAGAGACTAGTGCATTTTTAAAAGCAAGGTGTCCTCTCTCTATTTTGTCTGAAGGAACTCTTCTAGCCACAGCAGTCATCCACTGCATCCTAAGAAGATTCTCTGACTTTCTCTGATTTTTTCCAAAAGTTTTGCTTTTAAATGGTGCTTTTGGATGGAGGCTCTTATGGGCAAAATCACAGTGTCTCCAAAGGGCTGTTTTCTATTGCTTCCTGAGCAGCACGCTGGAGCTGGCATCCTGTGGAGCACCTAGTGAGAGCAGGGACAGGCTGAAGGCAGTTGGGAAGAGGGACACGGCACAACTCTGTAAAGACAGGGATTATGCAGTGCTGCAGGCAACAGTAACCAAGAAAAATGGATTCCTATTAAAGAAAAGGAAACGCTGGCAAAATGAGATGCTATGGAGTGCTTACGGCAAAATATTTTCCCTACTCAGAGGCTGGGAGTGGTTAGTATCATTGAAGGAGCAGTAGAGAAGTAGTGCGAGAAGAAATGTAGGGGCAGCCTAAAAGTAAAGTTTGTTCTGTGCAATGCAGCAACTGATGGTTTCAAGTATGCGTGTAAGATAGAAGATTGGAGTGTGATATCATCTGCTTAAAAATGAATGCAGCTCCTCCTGCTGAGCAGGTCTGTAGCTGGATTAACAAATTTTGTGCACCCCTGCTTCTCACTTGTATGGCAGTTGGGTGAAAAGCGTGGTGCTTGGTCGACCCTGGGCCAATGCAGAATCACCTGGAAGAGTTAAAAGTTGAGTTCCAGCAGATGGTGGCTTGGTGTCACACAAGGTCTTGGCAGAGGTATGAACCAGGGAACAATAAGACCAAAATATATCTGTGAAATGTTCATCAACAAACACATTGAACCAGGCTATGATTATCCAGAGAAGGGCTGGTACATCAAACAGCAGCTTGGCTTTCTGAGGAGGCCTGCTTCTTGAGTGTGGGGTCTTTGGCGGTCTTCTTTGTGGGAGACAACAAAAATTGCCCAGAAGAAAATATGATGAAGTGCTATTTTCAAACAGCTCAGTGACTCCAGAGAAGCCATTTGCGGCTATGACTTCTCTCACATTATTTTGCTGAATTTTTCTGGTTCAACAAAAACGGACATTGTGTGTCTGCATGTGGTGAATTGCAGATGTGTTGGAGAGGAGGAAAAGTTCATTTCAAACTTGCATGTTGAAAAACTTCATGCAGTGTGAACTTATTTTCTCTTTAAACTAAACATACATTTGTGTACATTAAAAAAGTGCTGATTTTAACTGTTTTTGTTTCTGATCTGGGAACTCAAAGGGCAGTCATCTGAACAAATTTTTGCTCTTACTGAGCTATTATTGCACCTTAGAGACACGAATGGTTCCAGTGTGTGAATTTGAAGGTAATTTGACAAGACATGTGGAATCTAAGGTAGCAGAAGTGTAGATAGAGGCTCATTTTCTTGCGTAAAAAAAAAGGTTCCGAGCATAACCCAACCTGAAATGCCGACTCAGCAACAAGGTGCCACAAAAATTTCTTTCCAAACATTGTGGCATCTGTTAATGCCAGGAAACCTCACAGAAGCTAAAGAATGTGATTGAGATGTTCAAAGTAAGATCCTGAATTCTGCTTCAAGCTCTGGTGATGACAGTTTCTGGTATGTCTACACAGGAAAAGAAAAGTATCATTGTTTTATGGATAGGACTACCTTGCCAGCAAAACCCAGTAGCATGGGTGACAATAATAATGAAAACTCAAAAGTCCGAAATATTAGCACATGCCAGCAACTACACCAAAAACTCTCCAAGAGTCCTGGCCATGTATTTTGCTTTCTAGCATGTCACAAAGGCCAAGCCACCGATTCTTCTTGGCTGTCTTCTGTCCTTGCCTGCTGATGCTAGCCCAGGTCTGCTAGCACAGCCTGCAGTCACACTCCCTCATTTTGCTGTGATGCCAGTGTCACAGTGAGAATATTTAGATACATAAATTCAGATGTCTAAAAGAGGGACATGGATTTGCATTTCAGTTTGATGGTTATCTGAACTGACTGCCATACTCTGGAAAATGAATCATGGGTGCTCGTTTTGGCAGCGGGCAGCTGCGCTCTTTCCCTGTATCTCTCTCTGTCTCAGAACATGTTCTCTGTAATCGCTGGGTGGCCGGTGGCGCTGGTAAATGAAAGGAGTGTTTCAGACTGAGTACACAGAGATGAGGAGGTGTAATGCAAATGGGTAATTTAGAAATAAAAACTAGGTAGTTGTTCTAAAGTAATAGTTATGATTTATCATCTGTAAAATTCTGTCACCACATCTAAACCAAGGAGTCTTTTGGAACACCTGCACTTTGCTGTTGGAAGCTCATTTGAGCTGGAAAATTCTTCCTCCGGAGGCAATTTATTACCCATGTAACGGATGCTATTCTGTTGAATGTGGAGCATACTGAGGTTTGGCTACCAGTTTCACTCTTTCAACGCAAAGTGAAAATATGGAGCTTGTGGGTTTGGACAAATTTCTCTTATTGATATGGAAAACTGAGAATTTAACTTGGATATTCTTTGATTAACTCCTGATTCTGTTTATGCAGGGAAAAGGCTTGTTGGAAATGTTGGAATTTAATGTTGGAAATTAAGTTCAAATGCATTCAATAACAAACTCCCTTCTTCAGAGGCAGGTCTTGTTTCACCTTTTGATGGGAAACCAATCCCTGAGCAAAAAGTCTATCTTTCAATAGGCTGCTATCAGGATTTTACATATTTTAAAATTTTACAAAGTTACATATTTTACAAATGGGAAAAGTGAAGGTCTGAGAGACAAAAAGGGAACTTTTTTTCTGTCTTACTGATGTGGTTTTAAATTGTTGAGAACAATTAAGAACACAGCAATTCTGAAAAAAAGCACATTGAACTACATATCCTGAATCAAGTTAAGTCACTTGATTTTTCTATGAATTACTTGCAGTATATTTCCACACTTTTAGAACACACTTCTCTGGAGCGTGTGCCTACCAATCTGACTGAGGTACAAGATCAGAGAAACTCTAAAACTAGAAATCTAATCACTTCATCTTTCCTTCCTAAATGTGAAAAGGTATTTCTGTTTCATTTTGTATTTTAATTTCAGTAAACAGTTAATTTCAGTAACTTCAGTTTCATGGGAAGACAGGTATGACTGTGTTTCATTTAGTGTATAGGATTGCTAAGGAATTACTGTAGTAGACTGCTGATATCTATCTGATATCTGATGATTCAAATATATATATGAAATTCTGAGATGGCTAATCACAAAGTGAAATACACTCCTGTGAAACAGTTGTGGAGCTGTCACTAGTCTTTGAATTTCAAATGTTCTAGTTCACCTCAAAATGATAATGACAAAGATGCTTCCATTATACACTCCACGGTGGTTTGACCATTTAATTACAGTAGTTTTGATTTTGTTCTTAGTTTTGAACAGGGCTAGGGTATGCTTGTGAATCTTCTTCTTTTTTAGTGTAGTGTAAGGTTTGCTTAGTCTTAACTGCAAATTAATAGGAGTTAGTAAACAAAACCATGGCTAAAAGTAAATCAGTTTGATACTTTCCTGTTGTGGATAGCTGTAGCGCAGATAAGTTTTTGTCTTGAGGCCAATCCCCTATCAGTCCCAAAGGAAGGACTAGATTTGTGTGTTCTCTCCTTACCTCCTCCTTTGTACATTCCTATTTGGATTAATATCTTTGGAAATGTTCTAGGGAAGTGTCAGATCCGCAAAGACACAGAACAGGTATTGCTATTTTTGCTATGAAGCTTAAGTTTATGTAATGGAGAATGAGAGGCTGCTTGTGCAAGTGCAGCAGTACTAGTAAGCGAAGTGGAAGGAAATATCTCAGAAGCCTACACCAGGCCTTGCAGCAGATAAAATTAGCCACAAAAGGTCTGGAGAACAATTAATGGGCTCTTGGCGGTAAGGGTTCAACTGGGCACTGGTGTATTCATACAGTTTGTTGCTATCAGGAGATAAATAATAATAATAGTACACTGTACTGATCAAATCCATTCCTTGAAGGTGGTTACTAAGGCCAATACTGAAAAACTATTAGCCCAAAGGGCAGGCATGTGGTGACATGGAAGTGGTTTATCAGAATTGTATTGTTCTGTAAACAGAGTTGTGTATCTCAGATTTCACAATGACTGCTTTGGATGTGGTCTTTCAGCTAAAGTACAAACCCTGTTAGCATGAAAGAGACAAGTTGCACTTCAAGAACTGTTTACCAAACAAATGCAAAATGCCAAAGTTATAGGTTTGTTTTGCTTTCTTTCTTTTTTTTTTTGTTGTTTTGTTTAATGCTGTATTTACAATGTGAATTTCATGTTGACTATATGGGTACTTCATCATTCATATTGGGATTATTCAGGGTCCTTTTCCAAGGCTTATTATCAAAGCAACTGCAAAAATTACATTTGCTCCCAGATAAGTTGACTGCCCCATTCCTGTCACTGAGGCTCTTTAATCACTGGCTTCCAAAAACTTTAGTCTGCAGATAACAAAAAGAGAGAGACCATGATATAAACAGCAGGGTTCCCCCTTCCATACAAGCCTCTGTCTGTTTCCTGATTTAGACAGGAGTGGGGAGAATCGGGTCTGTCTGGATTTTTCTCCTCCACCCTCCAGTTCTTATTTTAGTTTCTTTCATCAGCTGTGCAATTGAAAACACACTTCTCCCAGGCTCTCAGCACGGACAACAGGAGGTATGAGAGTCCTAACACATGATAATGCCAATTAAATTTCTATCATGTATCATTACCTCATCCATCTTTAAGTTGCTCTTTCCCTCCTGGCTGTGGGTTCAAAAGACATAGTCTTGCTGCGTGGAGCTGCTGGCACGAAGCAGCTCCAAGGCCGGTTCAGAGCTGAGACCACAGCCCTGCTCTGGGGACAGCAACTGGAGCCACCCCACTGGGGGACACCTCCTCATGCCTGAGGTGGACAGCGAGTGACTTTGTTTTTCTCCACTCAGCACTGCTTTTTCTGTTGTTATTCAACTCTGCTCTCCTGCTCCCCAGATTAGGGCTGCTTTTGCAGTCCTAATCTGTTTGCACACTCTTGATTTATCCCAGGTCACCAAAGAAGCTGACGTCACAGTGGGGGCTTAAACCCCCGATTCCCACATCCTACGTCACTTCCATAACCTACTTGGTGATTTCCTCCTCTTCTGTGCTCACATTACTGCTGGGAAGGAAGCGGTGCTGGGGCTGCTCTTCTGCCTTACTCATGTGATGGTTGTTCCTTCCCTACAACCCCGCCATTGCCTCATGTACCCCCGCGCAGGGTAGAGCCTTACCTTAAATAAACTTCTTGGCATTTAGTGAGCAAATCTCTCTGATCATCTTACAGTACTCTTGTGCAATGACATAAAAGTTGGTACACATTTTTTCTCTTACGAGCTTACCTCCAGGAAGATGAGAAACCACAAGGAATCTGAGCGCTTTGAACATAGGCTTTGCGTGGAATTCCTACCCTCTCCCCTGGTAAATCCTTGGAAACAAAGTTATTTTCAGATGTCCCCAAAGAATATTTTCATCAGATTGCTGAGATCATGAATAGCAGCTTTACTGATGAGAAACGTTCTCGATTGCCCGTTCAGCAGTGAGGAAAAATATGATGGCACTATTTTTTGGCCAGATCTTTCAGACATTTTTGTTCCTCACCATGAAAACTTCAGGCTTCCCTCTAGCACACATGAATGAATTAACTGTGCAGCCCTTTGCCACTGCCAAGATCCCTCTTATCCTGCTCCGTAGATGAAAGGACGAGGAATCTATGGATCTGCTTTGCATCTCTCACTGCAGGCAAATGTCTCCTTTATCAGCAAGAAACACACCAAGACTTGGTTAAGATTTAAGGCACGGGCTTGCTGTGTTCAAGCTCAGGTCAGAGCTCAGCAGGCAGTCAGCAGCTGGATCTAAACCTCATGACCACTAGAGGCGGACAGGCAGTATTTTAGTCCTGAACATACTAAGCTACTGTGACACTGGCATGTGTGCCTATTTTTGGTGTCACTGTTACCAAGCTGGTAAATAAAATTGCGAGTCTTGGGTCTTGATCTGGATTTTAAATTCCACAGCTAAACACCACGCTTGCAATAGCTGCATGTTTGGCTATTGAACTAGTCTTCTTAGTGGCTGGAAGGTTCGCGTTTTCAGCAGGTTCTGTAAATTGGGTCATTCGAAGTACCTTAAACATGGGGGCATCTGTACTTAGTAGGCACTTTTCAAAATTTGGGCCAGGGTCTTATTTTGAGAAACGTTTGATCCACTGTAAAATTAGGGGCATGCATAACATTTAAGGCAGACAAGGGGCCGGGCTGAAGACTTCTTAATGCTAAAAGGACTTTATTTGTACTTAGCAGAGACAAAGTGAGGCCCCATTTCTGACCCTGCTCCTATGTCAGTCAGCTACTTATTTCCAACAGAATTGCTTTGGTCTGCAAGCTCTATTCAAAATGAATAAGGATAACAGAACCGAGTCTACTAATAGCAATGTATTAATAATGTTTTAGACTTAAGAGTGTGAACTTTCAAAAGTAATTCGGGTGTGATTACAACCCATGCAGCACCGATATTTTTGACCTTGCACATTATATATAAGAGATCATTATGGTGGGCTTACTGGAGCTCAAATCTAAGATGACTTATCATGACAAAAGCTCTTTCAAAAAGTTATGGAAGCTACTCCACACTTTTCTGTGGATTCCCCTTTAAAATTCCGGTTCTATTGCAACCTCATCGCTGAAAGCTTTCCTCTTTCACAGCTTGCTCTTAATGCAAAGAATAACTCAGAAGAAGGAGAGATGGCAGTTGTTTTCAAAATTTGAAACTGGAAATAAACAACATATATGGGAGCTCTGGCATTACGGTAACTCACAAAGAGGTGACATAAGGCTTTGAAAGTAGCTGAATTCTGAGGCAATAGCTGAAGTCTGCGGGAAGAGGTGAATCCTTATTTAACTGGGAATTTCTGAGTGGTGGACACGGCACTGTTTCCTGAACTTCAGCTTCTCCCTGATTCTTTACCTTCCTCATATACTGTAAGAATATCTACAGGCAAATCTGATGCCAAAAGTGGCACAGAATTTTATTTTGTTTTGGTTTATTTGATTTTAAAGCAGCTTCTGAGTGATCTTACTGAAACTGGAATAAACCTGGCTGACTTTTAAGAAAGTGTCCAGACAGTTTAGTTTTGCTGTAATAGTTTAAAATAAAATCTGTAAACTAGTTTGACTGAAAGTGCAGGCTCTGGGCTGTTCTGCTGTAAGGTTTGTTCTTTGCTATGTGATCTCTGCTAAATGCAGCAGAGATGGTTCTGCAATAACTGTACTAGTGGGTTTCAAGAGCCCAAAACTTGTTTACATTGAGAAGAAATGTTTCAGCAGAACTGATTTTTACCTACTGTTTTAAAAATACTGCTTTGCAGAGCAGCAGCAAAAGGGATGTGTTGTAAAGTAAATGCTCAGTAAATCACAAAGCATTAATTCCTAATCTTCTTCGCTACTTTTTACCTCTGACTCTACATGCAGCTTCAGTGGGTACGCACTCCAGCCTTAATAGCCAAGGTCCACTTCCTTACTGCTGAAGAATCTGGCCCTACCAGCACTCCATTGCATTGAGCAGGAAAGAAAATATCCTGAAAGGTGCCCCAGCAAAAGGGAATGGGAGAGTAAGTGTAAATAAAGCAGAGGCTGGGCAGACCAACAAGAAATATTTAACATTCCACACTCTCCACAAAGGGCAGGTCAAGGAAAGGGAATGAGTGGTTGGGATGAAGCACATGCCACAGATATTTTTCAAGTACTGTTCAGCAGAGTATATCTGGTCACGTAAACATCCACAACAAACAGAACAGCCTTGTTCTTGAACGTGGCAAACCTCCCGAGGTCCTTCTATATATGCAGGAGATGGGTCTCACTATGCAGGGAAGCTACAGCTGCTGAATTCACAGTGGTATGTTTGAATTCTAAGCACAAACAACACTGAAAGCTGTACCCCAAGTGCCAGATGTTCTCAGATGCGACCAGTTGAACTCTTGCTTGCTTGTGTCCTAGTCGAACCAATATACTTGTGCACTGAATGACTCTGGGCAGGTAGGAGGTGGAAGAAGTGAACTTGTCAAAAGTCATAACTCAGCGTTTGGGGGAAAGCTGAAAAACCCCCTTTACAACAAATGAAAGTTCCAGATCTAGTGGGCAAGACTTCCTATTCTTTCTAATTCACAGGTGCAATCGAAAGTAATTGCATGAAGACCAGAGTTATTAACCCTATATTTTAATTTATACAGACTTGAAGCCACAGGTTTGATTCCATTTACAGCTTGAGTCATTCAGGACTTTGAATTTGTGACGCTGTAGTGATGTAAAATATGTATGAGACCAAAATGAGATTTATTTTTGGCTTATATTGAAAATTAACCCACACAATGTTTAATAGCAGTTGGCTGTGTAGATATGGGTCTTCAGAAAGCTGCAAAACATTCAGCAGAGGTAAAATGTTTCTGTGAGCTAAACCTTCCTCCCTCATGAATCAGTGACTACCGCATTCTGGGAACTGCCACGCATACATGTAGAAGCAAGAGCATGTTGCTAAAATAGCTACACTTAACAGGGAAAACATAAGCTGTGCTCTGCAAACAATGGGATGGAAAAGAGTACTGTCAAGGTCACAGATACCATTGAGGAAGACTTGCTTATTGCTTGTCCACTTGCTTAGCTGGAGACCATTTTGTTAACATTGTTTGCCCTGCCATGGTAGGACCGCCAAGGGCTCTTGAAGGGGCAAAAGGCCTCCCCAAGTGTCCCATGAGTTCATACCATGCCCCAGCTGCTGCAGATACTCAGCAGTGGCCAGAGAGGTTGCCTTGGTTGGCAAAACCTTTTATTTATGGGGAAGGAGGGAGAGGTGACTGCACCAGGACTACAGATCTCTACTCTTAAGGATTGCAAAGGAATGGAAGGAATGGAAGAGCCTTCTTAATCTCACTTTGTAACACTTAAATGTGTCCCACTTTAGCATTAATAGTTGTCTAGAATACCATGAGGTTTGGGATGCCATGCTTGTAACTACTGCCTTAGTGAAGAAGAATGGTGTAGCTCTACTATTTGTGACAGTCACATATTGGTTAATAGTTAGTATTAGCAGCTATTTTGCCTCATATGCAGTTCAAAACCCCTTACTGGGTAGTTTGCATGGTGATCCAGAGAGAGGTAAGCCTCCTGGAGCTTGAGAGTTTTGCAGACTTGTGATTTTATTATATTTTTTTTAAGATGGCAGGGTTCAGAAATCTAGCTGGAGTTCATGAACCTATTCTTCCTGTAACTGAAACCCATGTTTTAGTCAGGGTTGATTCAATTTTTAAAATAAATGTTTTCCTAGTTACAGGGAAAGCCAGTGCTATGTATAAGGGGTAGAATAACACCCTTCCAAAACCCATGTGTCATGGGTGGGTGGCCTATATACCGGATATGCATGCATACAAAATCTAGTTTAGAGTAAGAGATTTTTCCTCTCTCCCCATCTGTTCTCTCCCGCCTACTCCCCTCCCATAATTTCTGTCATCTTTCTGCCTTCTCTCTGAGCTATTTGATATCAACTGCCATATTTTTAAAAATATGTTTGCAGTCATTATTTTCAGTTTCTCTAAATGGAAATTGAGCTCAGTACCGTTAGATTTCACCAACGTAGAGCTTTTGTCCAGTTTCAGCTTAAGTAGAGTTTACTTTTCCTTACTGGGGCTACGTGTCTGAACTTGGATTACTGACATAAACACAGTGATAAGGGGTTCTTACTGCTTGGGCATGTCATCTATCCAGCCTGAGTTAGCAATAGCACCTACTGTTTTGAAGCATCTGGAATACCAGACTTCTCTGCAGATACCCAAATGTGGAGAGCAGGGACATGACACACTAATATCCATCACTTAACCCTTGCAGGAGGGGAAAGACAGAAGCCTCTGTGTTACAAGTGCTCTCCAGTCTTTATGCCTGAGTCCTGCAGCCCTTTTGCCCCGTGGATTATCACTGGTGTCCCATCATTCCCCAGGAAAAACTCCCCAAGGACAGCAGGATTCTTCCCTTCCTGGACTGTGGTCATACACATTGTAGGAAATTCCCATTCACACTCGGGAAAATTCCATGTACAGATCAAGGACAGCACAATCTTAGGTATGCAGTCATCTGCCAAGAGCAGACACATCGCATTTATTTCATAAAATCATGGAACTACCCTTTGCAAAAGAGAGATAAATCATTAAAAGCATGTTAGGATATCAGACAGGAAAATGTAAATAACCATACATAACAGCATCTGTTCCTGATCAGGTTCCATTCTTTGATCTTTAGAAAGATGGTTATTAATTAGCAGGGTCAACACTAAGCTTTTTCTTGGTAACAATGCTCTTCTGAGCCACTGACATAATAGATAGTTGCTTGTAGTTTTGCTATGCTAAGCTTCTCTGAGAAGGATTCTTCAGATAAATGGGATAACAAATTACCTTAATATAAACCATTTCGAAGTTAGGCCATGTCTGTGGTAGATAGAGGAGCCATTTTATTGACAACCATCCTTTGAAATCCTACATGAAATGAGTTCCAGTCATACTGAGGTTGCTGGTATTGCAATTGAGATTGCAATCACTGCTTGCGATGTGGATATCTGTCTGCTGTGCCACATTTCATCTGCAACATAAAAGCCACCACCTTACAGGCTCCAAGACTGCTGAAACACTCCTGTTAAGCTGCATTTCAGTCTTGCACTATTGGCTGGATTGAAGAATTTTCATTGAACTCACTGGATAAACTGTAGAGTCCTACTGATGCCCACATGAATGACCCCACGATGGAGTGCAGTACCAGGCCCTGAGGCTGGTCTCAAATCCAGAACAGGCAAATCAGAAAGCCTAGCACCAAACCATATGGCAAGAGTAAAACCCCAGATGCACAGTATATGCTAGAGCTGGGTCTCACTAGTCTCCAGTGTGCAGTTTCTGATTCCACTTCTTTGGAATTCAGCAGCAAACTGGAACAAGTTACACCTGTAATTTAATTGTGGGTCATAAAACTTACAGGCAACATCTCTCTTTGTTGACATGCTATAATCATGCACTGGTTTTTCAATGAAAGTCATAGCAATCTCTATGGAGGGAGTCTACCGAAGGAATGGAAAATGACCTTGACTTCTTTTACTTTTCATACAGCAATAGGCATTAGCAGTTCAGGGTCTGTGATTATGTCTCTTCCTGCCACAAGACATGCAGAAGACTAGTCTCTTTGAATCTGCACTGAGATAGGCCCAGTGTGGCCCAAAGTAATTAGGATTAGAATTGATGTTTCACAATATTCAGGGCTAAATGTTCCGAAAATCATGGCAATGCCATCTTGTCTAACTGCTAATGTGGTTTGACACCAAAATAGCTCAAAAAGGATGTGTTGTCCTTTACACATACACAAACACTTCCTCCTTGCTCAATCCAACAGTGCTTGGTGTAATATAAGCCAATCTGGCTCTCTGTTCATGAAAATGTGTGTAACAAGTTGGGCTGTTAATCATTGCCTCTCTGGCTGCTTTGGCAGAAATAGAGTGGGGAAAACTTTGCTTCACATACAAAGCTTGACAAAATGTCTGACTAAATGGTCAGAGAGGAGTCAAAGCAGTATACACAATAGCTGCAAAAATTTGGCAAATATGGGCATCTATGGTCTAGGCTTACCTTACAACAACTGGAAAAAAATGGGTCACTATGTTCATCTGTCATCCCTTGCACAACTGTAGTATCATATGTAAGAGCATATGTAAAGTAAAATCATCATTCATTCAATCCTTATGCAAAATGTTGCAATGAAACCATGGCTATATCTAACTGGAAGAGTAGGAAAAATGTAAACACAGCTGGCAATGGTGCATTGTTAAGGTCATAGGCATTGCATTGTTGAAACCAATTGCATTGGATGTTGTGAAGGGAAAGATGTGGTACTTTTAAGAGTGATCCTCCCTGTTCCTTAGCATGCATTGTAGAATCATAAGATTTTAAGTATGCGAACTGGCCTACAGAGTTCAGCCAGGATTTTACCAATCCATACATCCAACTTGTTCTCCAGGACCTGGGAGCACCAAGGCTGAAATGCTAATGTCTCTGTGGCCGCTTGTAGCATCAGGGAACCCCGGTAAAGCGCAGCGTCTGGCTCCTCGCTCCCCATTCCACTACCGTCTCTTCCCTTTCACAGCCACACTTTCACATACGTTACTTCTGGGCATGACTCACTGCCCACCTCCCTCAGGAAGAACATCATACCAAGCTGCAGCGCACTGGATTGCACAACGTTTGTAACTGCCTCTCCACACTGAAACACCCACATAACGTGGTTGATTTGGTAAAGAAATGAGGTACACAAATGCCTTGGCAACCTGAGCTGTGCTTGTTCAAAGAACCTTGCTGGAAACCAGCGAATGGTGGTCGGAGTTTTTTAATCTGATTTTTGTAATTTATAACTAGCATGAACAGACTTGAGCTTTAGGTGACAATTAGATGCAATGTCAGAGCTGTATCTTACTTTTGAGTCCTTTGCAGATAACATCAAATTATTGACTTTAAAAAGGGTTGAGATATGTCCTTTTCCTAAGATGTTACTTTTCTCCTCAGCCTTCCCCATGACTTTTGTGCAGTCCCATAAATTACCCTAAGAGTTCGGACACTAAGTAGCAAACCATTACCAGCTCAGAGTGCTGGTGGTGCCCTGCCTGCAGCCACGCTCAGGTGCATTACAAGGGGGAACAGAGAGGAAACTTCTAAGAAATAAACCCAAGTCTTTCCATGAAGTGTGTTCCCTCTGTGCTGGGGTGGAGGTGATGGATTCCTTTCTTATTCTGTGGACCCAAGCCAAGTTTATAACTACGGTGCAGGGATGCAACATACAAATACTCTGTCTTCTTATACCTTCTCCATTCTCCCTCCGTCCACGGCTTATAGACAGAGAACTGCTTGGCCCTCTGCTGGGACTCTTAACTCTCCCTCTCCAAAAGGCTTTATTTCTGACGAAGGAAAAGGAGGCCAATAGGTAAAAAATGTGGGACTGTATTTGGAGGAGTGATCCCTTTAGTTATTTCTGCTGGCTACAATCTGGCACGCTACTACCGACTAGTCGGTAGCAATAACTAAAAACAGGGACTTCTGTGTATCCCCTTCTGTCTGAACGCTAAGTACTGAAAACAGATGCTAATTGTACGGTTCCAGAGAAAAAGAAAAAGAGCATGCTGGGGTGACTCAGGACATATTCCCACTGTTGTGCAAGGAAAAATGGTATTTAGATATGTGGAGATTTGCCTGTGGTTAACTGTGGCTTCTTGGGGGCAGGGTATGCATGTATATGCAAAAACTCACAAGCACCACCCTAAACTATTTTAAGTCTTCGAGATGAAACTGGTGATTATCTACTGTCGAAGTTGTTAGCAAATGACTATTCAGTGCCATGGTGGGACAAGCTGAACTCAGTGACAAATAAAGAATGGGATAATAAACAGAATTTTATGTGTTTCTTTTGAAGCATAAAACTTGCTACAAATTACATACCGTTAAACAAAGGCATAAAAATTGTTGGAAAACAGGGGGTGGCAACACTTAGACAAAAATGTAAACGTGACTGGTGTATATATTTTTACCTGAGGGAAATCAATGCCTGTGAAAACACTCAAGACAAGAATGCCTATGAAAATGAAAACACTCAAGGCAAGAATTTATTACCTACAATTATATTTTTTTATTGTATTCTTGAACATCCAGTCAAGTGATAGGAATGCAGTGTTCCGGATCGCAGCCACCCTTTTTTCAGTGCTTGACTATAAGCACTGACAAGGAACTTAGGACAGCATTTTACACCTCAAGGTAGACACTTAAGTTTATAATTAGGCACCTGAACAGTTACCATCATTACCTTAGCTAATAAGCAAATGAACAGAAAACTTCTTTAGAAAAGTTAACTGACATCGGTTATTTAGGTGATTTAAAAGTACTAATGCTGTCTGTAGCCTTCCCGTGCCTTCGGTCACTTTAGTTGGAGGGACTGTAAAAATTCACTTGTGACATGACATCGCATGCCACAGCTGTTTTTTGTCGCTGTAAATCTCTACATGCTGGAGTCAGGTTATTAACTAAGAAACAGTTTTTTGGCACTCTGCTGTGACTTATGTCCATAATGGACTTGCAACAAACATTGGTTCCAAGCAGTTAGCTTCTCCAAGCTCTCTTTTAACTATATCCTTGAATGTTTGAATAACAAAAGCCATCATGGAAGGGTACATCTCTTTTCCTTGGTATGGTCCTTACTTGTCTCACCTGATCTAAATTCTGTCTTTAGGGCATCTTCTTCACCTTTTGGACAGACATAATTCTTTCTCAATAATGCTCTAAGCTGCTAATAAGACACCCCTTTACAACCTAAGCCTTCTGGTTATGAGGTCTCATTTGTTGCAATGGACTGTCAGGTTCATTGCTAAATGTTACATTACTCTCCAGTTGCAATCTCCAGGCTGCAAAATCCTCCAGTAATCCCTCCAGACCAGCCAGGACTCTGCTGTCAGGATGAAGCCACGAGTGAAGGAGGAGCAGCAGCGGTATACTGAAGGTAGCTCTCCAGGACTCTGCAGCAGTGGGAAGCAGCCTGTGGTGGCCACGGCCAGAAGACTAGTAGCAAGCAGCTACTAGTCAGTGGTCACCAAAGAGCTCCTGACAACAGGAGGCCACAACTTGCTTGTGTGTGGCTCTGCACCCCATGGTGTAACTGTCTGTGGATGGAAGGAATAACCTTCACGTTGGGCATGAAGAGATGCATTTATTTTCCTATAAAGTCCTGTTGGGGCTAGGTATGAAGGTGTAATCTGTACAGTTACATTAATTTTTAAGGCAACTGTGCTATGAATATTTGTATGCAATTTCTCCAGCAGGCCTAAAGAAGATCTTTGGTTTCTTTGCCTGTGTACATTTGGGGGATGCTGGTGTGGCTGGCAAATGAACAACCTGATGTATGAAGAAACCAGGATAACTTGCTTCCAAATTTCTAGCCAATTGATGTCAACTGCAGGCACTGACTCAACAGTGGCATCCCCCTGTGCTAAAGGCAGACAGGGCTCTCTGCTGGTGGGGTCCTCTGGTATTTGGGGCAGTATCTGTATTGTCCTGCTTTTTTAAAGCTCCAGATGCTGTTCTCAGGATGATACCTGTGAATATGAGCTTTTGTTAAAAAGGAAAATGGTGATTTAAAAACAATAGTCTTCAATATGAAAATGTAAACCCTAAATGTCCTCAAACCATGAGGAAGCAAAAGCAATACTTCTGGTTTTTTAGATCTAGAATTTTTAATCCAGCTTTTGGTGGATGCCAAGCAATGGGCTCAGTTTCACTCAGTTGTTTTGCTTTCCCTGCCCATGTCCTGTCACTGGGGAGCAGTGTCCAACTTAGTTTTTCTTAGCAGTGATGCTGGGGCGAGAAGGTTTGCCACTGTGAAGCTTATGTTTACACTGGCTGCGCTGTGGCCTCTTTTTGTGGTTCTTTCTCTCCTTGACAAATATGTAAGTTTCCACCCCCACAAATAAGAAGATGGGGTGAGTGAAGGGTTTTGGGGTGAATGAAAAGCAAAGATGGGGTGTGTGATGACAAAGGGAGAAGAATTAGAGAAGTGTGTGGGAGAAATGGAGAGGAGGAGGAAGCCCAGACATCATGAAGGAGTGCAAGAATCAAATGCTTTGTGTTGTTGAACCTCCAGCACTTCCAAGACAGAGGTCTCTCTAAGTTCTAAACAACATTATTTTTGTCTGGTTACTATAAACTGATAAACAGGAAATGTGTTATAGTAATAAACAAAGAACAGGAAAAAGGAAACGCTACTAATCAAACAGGAACATGGCCTGGGAACACAAAAAGGAACAAACAAGAGTTACGGTTCGCCCCATTCTCGCTCAGGTTTGAGAATTACAAGTGTGATAAAGCACAAGACAAAAAAGAGACAGTGGTGGTAGGACAGAAACGAAGACCAACATTATCAGAGACATTTTGGGGCCTTGTTTATTGCTAGGAAAGCAGATGTGAGCTCTTGGCCTTGTGCAAACTTCAGCTGCTGTTCTATCTCTTACACGGGAGAGTTACGCAGGCTTGTCTGTGTATGAAACTGTAACCACCCCGCCTTAGATCTGTCTCTTGTCTTTTGCACGCATGTTTGCATCAAGAGAATGAAGTTATATTAGCATGAAAACACGTACAATACTCATCAGTTGCCAAAGCTAGGCTATGCTCATGCTGAATGGAAAGTGAAAATATAGCTTCCTTCATTTTTTCATATATATATATATGTGTGTGTGTGTGTGTGTGTATATATGTATGTATTTCTTTGTGCAGGAACATCCTGTTTCCAGCATTTCTAGGTTTTACTTCAGGGCTAGGGAGTAACCTTTAATGTATCCTTTGTTCTTTTTTTGTATGTTTGTCCCGTGTTTCAGCCACAAAACCCTCTTCAGAAAACAGAATGTTTCTGTAGAGAAACTTTAGTCAAAAATGTCTCAGTGTTCCTCTAAATGTTGTTCCATGAGGTTCATCCTGAAAATAAAGCTACTTTCTTGGAAATATTCTGTTACAAATTTTATGGGATTATGATTCACTTAACAATCCCGTGGCTTTATGTTGCACCTAAAATACAAAGGTGAATAACGGAGAATCGTTTGGGTTTACATTCTACAAATAGGATATCCATAAATAAAATGCTCAAATGAGAAAATGAGCTTCCAGTGGGTAAAAGCTAGCAGCTTTTGATTGTTTTTCAGTAATGACCTAGAAAATGAGGCAGACTGCACCAGCAGCAAGTTTGCAGATGGTACAATACCAGGAGGAGTGGTTGATACACCAGATGGTTTTGGTGCCATTCCAGGGGACCTTGACAGGCTGGAGAAATGAGCCAACAGGAAACTTACAAAGTTCAAAAAAGGGAAATGCAAGGTCCTGTCCCTGAGAAGGAATAACCCCATGAACACTGACCAGCTGGAAAGCAGGCCTTGGGGATCCTGGTGGACTAGAAATTGGCTGTAAGCCAGCAATGTAGTGGTACACACTGAAAGGACAAGAGGCAATGGGCACACACTGAAATACAAGAAATTCAGCTTAAACATATGAAAAAAAATTTTACTGTAAGGGTCATCAAACACCAGCACAGGTTTCCCAGGGAGGTTGTGGAGTCTCCACCCTTGGTGATATTCAAAAGCCGACTGAAGCAACTGTTGCCATCCTGAGCAACTTTAGCTGACCCTGCTTTGAGCAGCGGGGAGGTTGGACTTGATGATCTTGAGAGGTCCCTTCCAACATTAACTAGTCTGTGATCGTGTAAAATTAAAAAAAATTAATAATGACAGGCTGAAGATTAAATGATCAGCAATTCACAGTGAAGGACAAGAAAGGGAATATTCTGCAGAGCACCCCTGACTACCTCATTTCTGAAGGTACCCAAAAAGCAAGGAGATGCTGTTGAACAGTGCTCTGAAGGTGACTGGAGAGCTGACATTAGCAGGGACCAAGCTGTTGAAGGAGTGCTCTGAGGTTTCCTCCACCAGACACTACAGATGGCTGCACCAGGAGGCAGTCGGTGAAGAAATTCATGGGTTCTGGGATGAAAGAAAAGAAGCACAGGTGGAGTCTCAGCATGCTGTTTGGAGAGGGCTTACATGCTGGCACAGTAGCTGGTAGGGATGTGGCTGGGTCGCACTGTCGCACTGTGTGCCTCAGTCCCCTTAGTGCTCCTGAATGAGAACAGGGCTGTGTCCAGCGCAGATGGATGCTGAGCTTCAGCTTGAGCACAGACATGCGTCTGGCATAAAGGCTTTCTCATTCAGCTCTGGTCATCACCTGCTTCTCTCACTTTTCCTCCCAGCTGGCTTTAGTTGATCATCCAATTCCCACCAATCATGACAAAATGACTTAGATACTCCTCAAGCAGTACAGCAAGGATAGCTTTGGAAAGTACTACCCAACATAAGGATGGCAGAAGGATGGGATGAAGCAAATCCATTTCCCTTTTCTGTTTTGGGTCCTTGTGCCAGAAAATAGCACCGCAGAGGTCCAGAGAAAAGGGACTAGACATAGGGTTAGCATACAGTACTGCCATGAACTTCCCACAATGTAGCTTAAAGGAAGGAGTGAGATACCGTTCCTCTAGAGACCAGGGTACCTGCAGCTGCCAGCCTAATTAGCTGTGGACTGTACCTGCAGCTAAGAGCTACATTTCTCTGTCAGGGAGGCACACGTGTGCTTGCTTTGCTCGTGGTCAGCACGCAGGAAATGCTTCGCTGCTCTGCCAGGAGCCTGAATCCAGCAGGCTGTGGGCACGTTTGCTAGGCCTGCATCTTCCCTGCAAATGCCCCAGCTTCAGCCAACAGACGTGCCTGTAACTGGCATCAGAAGATGACTTCAGGTGTTGACTGGCTTCAGCACATTTAGGCTGTCAAATACGGACCTTGTTCGTTACTTTCTCTCACCACTGCACATTCTGATCACCATCCCGTTTTGCATTCCCAATACAAGAAAAAGCTGCGGCAGAGCAGCAGGAGTGGAGAAATAACAAGTTCAGAGCAGACAGTTCTTCCTACATGACAGACCATTTCATTAGGCAAAAGGCCCAGTCAGACTGGGCACATATGATGTGATTAAGCTGATTTAGCTTAATTTATGTATTAAAGAAAAGGACACAATTGTGTAATGACCCATTCCTACTAAAATGTCAGCAACAGGACAAATCTCAAGTTTTGCCTATATGAAACCATGCTGAGGTCACGAGCAGAAATACAAAGTGTGGACCAGAAATACAAAGTGTGGCACACAAGACAGATCTCTGACTCTGGGCACAGAAAATACCGCACACGGTTCATCATCATAGGACATAAAGGTATCAGCATGTATTGCCAGTTATGGCTGTGATTTTATGATTCTCAGACATATCAGTCAGTTCTGCAGCTTAAATAAAGTGGCATAGTTCCCCTCAGGCCATAGTTTGAACCCATGCCTTATCTGCTAAAACTTCTGATACTTTATTTTTTTTGCACACACTAAGTGCTGAACACAAGTATGACGAATTTTGGTAATAACAGTAGAGCACTCATACTGGCCAAGCGCACAGCAAGCAAATCCTTTATGCAGCCCTTTTCTCCTCAGTATTATTAGTAAAACTATTTAAAGTTTAATCAGTCTCTTCAGTTCTTGGCTAGGCTCTCATTCTGATGTCTGAATGAAAATAAAATGAAAAATCTCTAATGAAAAATTCCCTAAAGATGTTTTGTGCCACTAAGCTGATACAGGTGCAATACACCAGCTTGCTAAAGCAAATTACTCCGGCCTTGAAAACCTGAGACATTTATTCTTGAGTCCAAATTTTAAAACCTTTAAAAATCAAATGTTAGAAGTAGAAACCTGGGAGTAAGGCAAACCAAAGTCTGCATAAGTTAGTTTTGGCAAAATTAGCAAAGAAAGCAGAACAAAATAAAATACGATCAAGGGAAGGGGAAACCCACAAACATAAAGGCACTCACAGTGTGATTTTTTTAAAGTGGATTTTCACCAAAATCTTTACATAAACTGAAAACTTCATTAAAACATAAAGCTTGAAAGGGTTTAGTGGACAGGGCTCTTGTTTATTATGTGAGACTGTGATGTCAGTCCAGGTGCAGGCTGTAATGAAAATAGTTACATGATTTCTGTCCAGTTTCTTTGAAGGTTAACCCAACATCACAAACCGGTCATGTCATATAACACCCATTGGCAAGGCCAGGGTTGCTTCCATCTAGAAAGCCTAGGAGGGCTTTCTAGATGGAAAGGGTAAGGAGGGTACATAAACTGAGCTACAAATCATTCGTGGGATAGTGGCTCAGTAAACATAGGTTAAAATCTTTTGATGCTTATTCTCGATAGTTTGGAAAAGATGAAAGGCCAGGTTTTCCAAAAACACGCATGTGTCTGTCTTGAGGGTGAAAATATTCTGCAGGTGTGAATGGATTCAGTGTTTGCACAAACCAATACCTGGGGACACCTGACTTGCAGGTTAGTCTTGAGTGCTGTGCACGCTCATGTCACATGTGATGCAGACCACCTAAAAGGTAAAGCAAACAGCATTGTTTTAGGAAATATGCTACAACCCCATAATGCAAAAGAGGAAAGAGGGGAATTCAGCTGAGGCAGGAAACTGGCCCACCTCCCCTCTCAGCTTGACAAGATTTTTATGAGAAGCTGAAGAGAACCTCTGAACCTCCTCTCAGCAGGTCCCACAATGGGCCTGAACCAGCCTCCAGGATCCAAACATCTCAAGAACTTCTTCACATGAGCCTATTCCTAAAGAAGATACAGGAGGAGGAAAGAAAGTCTGATTTTGACTTGGAAAAAAAGGAGTATTTTCTTTCATGACAGAAGAGTTGTGATATGCTGCCTCTGTTTGTTGCTGCCTGGGAAAACAAGTGTAGGCAAATTCTCTGTTAATGCTGGCTGCTATAACTTCACCTGGGTTAAGGGAATTGCAATGGACTTTTTTGAGGCTCGGCCTTATGCACTTAGATAACTATCACACGCACATACACACAAAAGGCTCCATTTACTCATTATGGCGTACGCACACAGCCTTAGCAAAGTAATTGCATTAAAAGCAATCCATTGCTAAGGAGGTCTTTATTCCAATGTTGCAGGAAGGAAACCTCTCTCTTGCAAAGCATGCATTTCATTTTTCTAACTCAGGCTGTCAAACGGGCTGGGAGGGGTGCTCGGTGCTCCCCCAGCTCTCCCTGGTCACGTTTCCTCTTGTGTCCCACACGAACAGCTAACAGCACAGAGGGGATCCGCTGCTCCCCATTAGTACCTGGATACCTTGTCAGACACTGTGTAAGGAATCCTGGGAGTCTCTTGGAAGTTGAAATGCTGATTGCAAAGCCTGTGGAAGGTGCTGAGGGGCAGGGCAAGGCTCTGGGGCAGGTGGGGACCTAACTCTGTGCTGGCTGGATGCATTTACATCTCAATATTCATCACCATGTGCCTTTTCCTCAGCACAGGTATCAAGAACACGTCAGCCCCTTTTCATGAGAAGAGGGTACTGTCATTCTTTTTCCCTTTATGAGAAAGGTGCTGGTTATTCTACATACCCTGAATGTCCCTTTCTTTGTGGGCAGACTCTCCTATCTTCCAGAGGTTGTGCTAGTTAGATGAATCAGGAGGAAGCACCTTTGCCAGGAACAGTGTGTCAGACCCTGTGACAGTGTGAACAGAAAATGCCTGGAGAAGCAGACCTGCAGGCCAAGTAGATCTGCTAATAGCTTGTTTAAGAAGGGCTTAAACATGTAACAGCATGGACATATCAGCACCTCGGTAGTTACGACATGCTGAGAGGCAGTAATTTAGGCAGGCAGACAACTCTGGTGCCTCCCTGGGCAGGTGCATTGGAAAAGCTGCTTGGGGATTCCAGGGCTGAATTCAGGTAGCTGAAGTGGTAGGCGGCGGCCTCAGCCCCTTTGGGGACTGATCCCCTCAAGTTTTGCTAAATATGGAGTACAAAACTGAATTTTTTCTGCATGAGTGAAAGAGAAATCGTGCTGTTAGTGAAAAAAACCCACTGTTAAAAGTCTTCCTGATTTCTGCAAGGCAGCCTTTGTCACAAGCCCAGGCAGCAGTCTCCCAGCACAACGTTTAGAGACAGCTTTATCCAGCTCTGCCACTGCACTCAGGTGTGCATAAGCTCCCCAAGCACTTATACAGTAGCGTGGAGCACATTCAGACTTCAACTAGCACTCCAAATATCTAACTCTAGATGTATTTTCCTGCTCCAGTTTTCCCACCACTGTGGCAGTCTTTGGCTCTGGTTTGTAAAAGCTAGCACCAGAAGAAAACATGCATTAGTTTTTTTGCTCTGAATTTGCTGGTTTTTTCTTTTCTTCTGCTAACACCAGCCCCCTGGCAGAGTGGCAAGTCAGAAAGAGTTCTGTTAAATGCTTGTCTAAACCTGCTTCGACCTAAATAAGTTACCACTAAAATCTGCTGGCTGAAAATTTTTCTGTGATGTATGAGGGGCACAGATTTGCCTGGTGGCTGGAAACTGACCCAGGCAGTCCAGGTTTCCAGGCTAGTGCCGGCTGCCTGGGCCACGGTCCGCTCCAGAGTATTAAGTCAGCCCCAGGCTGAGTTATCAAGAGACAACACGAAGGTGCAATGCTTGGTTTGGGGTACAAACAGATTCAGCAAGTCTAGGGATGCACAGTACATACCCTACTAACAAATGCAGAACAGCACAAATCCTGAGGTCTTCCATAATTCAACAGCTTTGTAAATGTAATAAGCATTTATACGTTGTACACACGTTCCTTAAATTTTATTTATAATTAGAAATTTTCATAGAATTATAGAAAGACCTACATGGGTTAGGACCCACAAAGACTATCTAGTCCAATTTCAAATCATGAGTAAAAGGATCTGTATTTGAAAGCCAAATGCCATAAGCCACTAATCCCTCAAATCATCTTCTCTGGAGATAAGTAGCAAATATATCTGCAGCTGTAAACCAAAAGTGAAATCGATGTAATTTTCAAATAATTTTTTGATGATTTATAAACAAGGAATAATGGCAGAATGTCACTTGTGTCATGGCCAGCTCAGGGTGCAAGTGGAAAGGAGAGAGCACTGGGCACAGCGTATCTCTACCTCAGGAGTTTTCTGAGTCTCGAGGTGGCCCACAGAGCTCTCCTTTCCCGGAAACACTAATCAGTTGGTTGCTATTGTCATATATTTGTTTTTCTTATCATCTAATAGCAGATTTGCTATTACACCTTTGTTGGGAATTTAATAGCTGCTGTTCTTAGACTGAACTATGGCTTTAGTAGTCAATTCCAAATAAATTGCTTTAAAAAAGAAAATATTTTCCTCTCAAAAAAGTTTTTTATAGAAAACAAATTCAGTTTTTAAAATGTTCTATATGTTTCTAACCTCATTTTTATGTTTCCTTTCTTTGAACTAACTGCTCATTCCTGACCAGTTCTGTTTCCCAGTATCCCATCTGAACATCATTACACTGTGGATGTATTCAATCACCTTTTTACCACCTCAGAAGGAGGGTCTAGTAACATACTACTTTCTCTAGCTTACTCTTATTCAAAGAAGAATAATATACTACTTTAGGGACCAACTTTCTTTTATTCTGGTTATTGATGCTATCATCTGATATGCATCAATGAAGCTTTTTATTCTGTATATATCTACGTACAATACAATTGTCTGGAGAATCAATGTGATCTTTTTAAAAGAATTAAAACAATGTACGCCTCCTTTATATGTGATAGCAAGTGAAAGCCTTGTACGATTAAAGTATCGGTATCGGTTTGGTTTAGTTCCCAGATGTGCGTGTTCCACTTCTCCCCTAACTCTCTAAAGACCTCAGCTTGGCTCAGTATAACAAGCCTATTAAAAAGCTCCCCTGTGACATCCATGTTACAGCAGAACTGCTTGGCTGCTAGAAGGGTTCTGGAGTTTGAATGTTTTCCTGTTTGCATACTAAAAAATGTTGGATGCTAGGCTGTGACATCACCTTGTCCCAAATCCTATCTTTATGGCTTCAACAGCTCTGCTTTCCCATGCTCACAGCAGTTTGAGCTCCTCCAGCAGCTTGTTGGTTCAGTGGAGAAATTTTTGACTCTTTCATCCGAAGTCTAACAAGCAAACATTGGTGAAGTAGCCTGAGTGGAGGCTTTTATTTGCTGAAGTCTGCATCTCAGGGGAAGTTTATTGGCATATTTGAAGAGCTGAGGATGTTTTTGTAGTACAGAAGCCAAGCTGACCGCGATAAGACCCAATGGGGTAGAACATCAGGGTATTTTCTGTGTTTAGTTAAAATCTTATATCAGTGAGTAATTTAAAAAGTTGATTGTATTTTATGGAAGACTTGTGATTCAGTTTCCTCAAGAGGCCTATAAACATGAAGGTCTTCTTAGTCTATGAACAACCCATACTGCAATGCCAGGATTTAAAACAAACAAACCAACCCCCCCCAAATCTCTCCTAAGACAATAGCTGAGATTCTAAAGGCCTATAAATTAATTAGCTTTCCAAAAGCAAGAGAGGCTGAAGTGTAGGAGAGTCACTGACCTCCCAAAATAATGAGCTAAGCAAGCTGGAGTCTGATCTAAGGCCTGTTGAAGACAGTGAAGGGAATCCTTTCACTCCAACAGGAGTCTAAGTATTCTGCTACATCCAATAGCACCATGAAATATAGGGAATTGTGACTCAAATTTTATGACATATTATGGTCATTTGTGCACAGGACATTTGGAAAAAATATTAACTTTATGGACAAGAAAAATACAGAGATGGAATTTTATGTATGTGAAACTACCTTGATGTAAATCTGTGGGATAGTAGAAGTTACCAGTGACAATCATTAGTTGACTAGTAATAGGATTCCTTGCTTTAGTTTGTCTGGTCAAGACAAAGGGAAAAAGACCACAAATATATTGGGCAAAATTACTTCTAAATTCCTGTCTTTCCTTGCTGAGCTGATGCTTACACACTATGTGCAATAGATATAGTGGCATGTTGTGCATATCAACCACTGTGCTGCGACTGCTACCCTGTCAAAACTTGCTGCTCGGTACATACCTAGCGTATAGCTAAGAAATATTCATGCTAAACATTATTTTTGTTGGAAACAACCTTCATTGTTTATGATAGTCACTAAAAGAATTACAAATATACAACAATTCCATACACTTGGAATCTGAAATACTCCACAGTTTACAAAAATATCCATTCTGTCATTTCCAGGAAATCTGCCCTGCATTTTCCCGTTGACTGACATGACTGACTTTCATGACCCAACTAACCCAGACTGTTGTCTTGTGACACGGCAAGCAGGCAAACCCAGAAACCTCTCTACTTTCTGTAGCAGAGATTGTAACCATCAACATATGTAAACTATGAAAACACAATTTAAATAACCTCCATAATACTTTGCCAGTTGTATGTTGGATCTTTTCCTGTGCTAAGCTCCTCTGTTTCTGTAGGATCACAATTTTACACTAGTTGTGTATCTGCTTTAAACAGACATGTAAACAGACATACGCTGCGGAGAAGAGAAGGGGACTGTTGCAGTTGATGGGATTTTGACCAAATCACCCACAGTGGAGAAAGAATTGCAAGTGGTTATAACAAAACAGGATAAAGTTGTGGGTTTAGATTCGCAGTATCAGTCTAAAAAACCTTTTCTAATTAAGACTGCTTTAAAAGGCAACCTATTCAAAGTCTTAATTTTACAATATCTTACTCACAGCAAAAATTGAAAACCTACATGTCTAAAGATGCACTTCTGATTTTCACATATTTATATCTGAATTCATAAGCACTCATCTGCTACTCTTGAGCATTAACTAAAAATACACCAACATAATGATATTAGGAAATGATAATCGTTTCTCAGGTTTTGTTTGGTTTTGGAAAATGGAACTTTTATAGTATTCTGGGGTATTTTTGCCACATATACTACATAAAGGATTGTGAGAAATACAGCTTCAAGCACGAGGGGGTTTTTTTCAGTTCTAGAGCTGAGCGATCGAGCAGCCAGCCAAGAAACACCATAGAGGAATGTGTTGAGGGAATAGAAGTTCAGGTAGATGGTTTGGCATCTTTCCTTCTATTGCACTGTTAAATTCCGGAGGACTGGGCTTGCCAGGACTGAGTGCAGCCTTCTGCATAAGTTACAGCCCGATGGGGCTCCCAGATTCACTAGATTCACACACCAGAAACCTGCCAGCAACGCTGCAGAAAATGTAACTCTTTGAAAACCAGATGCAGCCTGCAGTGGCAGAGATGCTGGTATTCATACACTCACAGTAGGTCCAGAAAATCCCACCCCATCAGCCTCTTGCTGTCAGCATTCTAAGAGACCTTTCTGGAGTCTCCTATAATTTATTATTTTTCTAGAAAAATATGCCTTTAATGAGTTGCATAGGTTTTGTCACAAAAACACAGACTCTAAGAAGTTTTAATTTACTTTTAAAATGCTTTAGAAGTTCTGTATTAATTTGTGCAGGTTTTTGATTGCTTTCTGGCTTTATCCCTATTGAATTTTGTGACATGCTTTCATAAAGGAAATAATTCATTAATGGTGGTAGTCCTTAGCAAAGGCCTAAATAAGAAGAGAAGTCCGAGTTCCCCATTGCTGGTGACGGCAGTACATAGGAAATCCTTGCCCAGTCCTCCCACCCAGTACTTGGCACGGGATGTGGTTGGAGAGCAAAAGGTCTGAGCCTGGGGAAGCACTATATCTAAGGTGATTACGATTTATTAGGCTATACACAAACAAATCCTCTGCACTAATTACGGAGACCGGCAGAGAAGGGAGTAAATTGCAGCTGAAAAGGAAGACAGGAAGGTGAGCTGATAAAGAGAGTCTCCCTGCCCAGAAGCCTGCAGGAGCTGCTGTCAGCGCTGCCTGGTTTTGGTTCCACGGTGAACTGCAGGCCAAGTTAAAATCAGTGCTGCCCACTGAGTGCCATAGTCTCAACAGCACCCTGGTTTCAGCAGTCATCTCTTTTCTCAAGAGGAATGAACGTGAGCAAGAGAAAGAGAGAGAAACAACAGGAGGATTCTTTAGAGCTCTTTAAAAAGTTGTCCAGGGAAGAAAATATAGAATACGTGGCTTTGAAGTTCTTGCGGGCTGTCTCTGTCAAGTGCTGCTACAGGGAAGAACCAAGACTTTTCAAAAGAGAAAAAAAGATCCTTTCTCAGACTCTTTCATTTGACATCTAAGTTTGGAGTGACAGAATCAGGTTTTTCCTACTTTCACTAAGCCTCAAAACTCTTACTGATGGAAAACTGCCTTGTTTAATCTTTTAACAGTGGCTTATTTGGTCTTTGGCTTTACTGGTTCCCTCCTGATTCTATAGTCTCCATCTGTAAAGCATAGCCAATGTAGAGCTGTCTTAAATTTTGTCTGCTGTTCTTGTTATTAGGAGCATGATTTCAGTGATGAATGTTTATAAGACAGCTTGAGGAATTTCATCCTCCCCTGGTAAACTGTGTAGGAGATTGCCTTAATGGACAAAGAAAAACGTCTGCTGGACTGTAGCCAGAAGCTTGGACTTGCTTACAAAGAAGAAAATACATGTTTAACCTTCTGGTATTGTGTACAGAAGACATACTTAAAAAAATATTCACCTCTCTTCTCACAACCTAAAATGGAATCAATGAAAGATTAATGTGATTTTCACTATTTTATGGCAAATCACTTAGTTGTGACAAGCTTAATTCTGCCCCTTGAACAGATGTCTTACAAGGCTGTCCTGCTCTGTTTTCTTCTACAAAACCTGGGAAAATAAGCCGCAGATGATTGTGAAAAACTGAAGAGAACTAAAACGTATGAAAAGAGAAAGTGATAATAGGTTTTATTCACAGGTGTAAGATTTCTGACTTGAAACAGCAGATTAAAAGCTGCAGTCCAGTTTTAACTTCCCTGAATAGTGTCCTTGAGCAAGACTTGGAACTTATATTCAGCAAGCATGATGTTAGATGGATTTATGCTTGTGCAGTTCATTTAATCAGGACCTGAATAAAGACTTTAGGATATGAGCTGTTCCGAAGTCTACGTGACACAGGGTGTTCTGAGCTCAAGTTAAATTCACTGTAGAACAGTTTCTAATCTACAGTGAAGAGAAGCAGAATCACCATGCGTTGTCTGGCTAATCTGTTGTGTTGCATTTATTGTAAAGGAAATATACATGCTCAGAGCTATACTGAAGAATGGCTACCAACAGGCCAAGAGCCTAAAAATATTCATGCCAAATGGTTGTTGAGCTTTTCACTACTTGCTTAAAAACTGTAGATGCCTAGCAGTTACAAAGGAGAGTTTCAAACAGGACCCAAGCATCGCTAAGGTAGCAGCCAGAGTGCTCTCGTGCCTCTCAGCCTGAGGACAGTAACTGAGAACTATGAATTGCCCTCTGTGTTTCCTCCCCTCGCTCACTGGTCTAGGTTAGGTGTCCGTTAACTGGATCCCCATGGAAAATGTTATGTGCCAGGAACGGAAAAGCACAGCAGCAATAGTCCCATGGAGCTGATAGAGTGATTAAAAGTCGATGGGTCCCTTTTGCCACTGCACCTCAGAAAGTGAAGAGAGGATGCCTCTTTTTCCTTAGAGCACCTTATTCCTGCTGCTGCTTCTGGGCTGGAGAAGAATGGATGCTCTTTCTGCTGTTGGCATTGCCTGAGGTGCTCTGGAATAGGAGACCGACAGCTCTTTCCTTTCATTGGAGACTTGGGGAACCAGAACTTCTCTCCCACATTTCTGGAAAAGACTATCCGTCCAGAGTGGGATTACAATAGAAATGCGGGCTTGATCCCAGCCCCACCTCTCAGGTTCATGGGCTCCCTGACCCATGGTAGCTTCCCTACTGAGCTGTCAAGAAGCCCAGAAAGCATGCAGACTGCTGACACAGGAAGCCAAGTAAGCCTGCAGGGGAAGCAGGCAGCTTGGGATCCCACCTGGCTTCTGCCACAACCAATGTGCTCCTCAGAAATCAGTCAATTACAGTTTGGTTTTTTGACCAATATAGAAATTTTCTGTCAGAAATTTCCAGCCAGCTCTGCTCTGTGGTGCTACTGCTGCTCCAAATGAGAAAGGCGCAGGGCCCTGGGAGACCTGGCGTTATGGCAGGTCTGCAGTCCTGGCTGACCCAGCCCAACCACGAATACACTTCCAAAATGTCAGATATTCCCTCCAGAATTAAGTATGTGTATTCATGCTAGTGTGACCGCCAAAACAGTGCACCTGCCTTGCCAGGGACTTTAAAGAAACGGTTTTATGCAACACTGTTGTCCTCTGATAAAAAGTTCTGCTGCTTATTAGAGTCCTAGTCCTTCTTTGAATTTAAGAGAAAAGTGAATTGCCCTGTTATTTTTTTTTTCCACAAAGTATATACTTTTTTTATGAAACACCCCATTGTTTAATAAACTGCATTTGTTACCTTAGCTGACTGAAATGCATTTATAGCCAAGCTGGACAATGGCGTCTATCTGAAGTACGCAGAGCTACTAAAATTACTGTGTCCAAAACTATCACCAAGGAAGCCAGGCTCTTAAAATGAATCAGGACATTGCTCCTGATGAGTAATATTGTTAAAGTGTTACTGTGGCTTTGCTGGCTCAGCTTGAGCAACAAATCAATTATCATGTTATTTCTTTACATTGCAACTCTCCATGCACTACTCTTTTCCATATATTAGAAAGTGAAACATGATGAAAATATGAAGCTTGTGCTTAGTGCATGTTTTTCACCTTCTCATGGTATTTAGATCTAGATATTACAAAGAAAATGAACTAGAATCTAAGTAGTACCTTCACTTTTTAAACGAAAGTGCCTACAACGATGCTGTTTTCCAGCTCAGTTTGAGCTAATTTTTACTACGCTTTACTGTTAAACACTGATTATGATCTTAGGGCCATCACAGATAAAAGAACTGCCATTGCCTCAAAGAGATTAAAAACTGTATTTTAAAAGATGCAGATAAGAAAAAATGCACAGAGAAACCCACGTTTTTTTTAGAAATACTGGTCAAGCTTCTTTGCTGGACCAGACTACTGTTCAGTACAACTCTTTGGGAAAAGGCAGCCAAGATAAGCAGGGAAGATATCACAGCTTCGTGATTTTCTGCTCATTCTCCTGTTTCAGTTCAAAATAGATTGCAGGACATCTTGCCAAAGGTTGAAAATAAAGTCATCCTTTTTAAGACCAAAGAGCAAATGATGATCACATGGGCTGGCCTCCCATATAATGCAATCCAAATATCTGTCTCCAATAATTTCAATGACAAGGATGTCCTACAACAGGCAGAGGTCGGTACACCCTAGGGACATAAGAGCAAGATTCAGCAGTCTACAGCCTGAAGCAGACGGACAACTACTGATATCCATCTAGAGGATCTGTTATCCTTTGAAGGGGCCTTTCTATCCACAGAAGTTACAGGAAGTCTATACCTATGTACCCTGATTACACGCTGAAATGCAGGAGGAAGGAATCCAGGTCATGGTCACCATTGTTGCAGAGACAAGCTCTCTTGGCATTTAAAATTTTACACTTTCTCCGTTTTCCTTTATTTCTTGCTTCTTTGCTTTTACCTCTGGTTTTTACTTGTGATTATTCCACATTTCTTCTGAGCATCTGTTCTGCTGCTTCCACTTCTCTTTGATTTTTTTTTCCCCTAAGACTCAAAGGATACAACACTCTGAGCTGAATTTTTCTCATTAAGAGCCAACTTACACAGAGCCACACCGTGAGAATTACTCTTGTTTGGGTCTACACTAGAAACAAGAATAAACATCACAAAAATCTCTGCTGCTCTCCTGACTAGTCCTGAGATATCTATTACTCTCCCTCTAGTACAGATACAGGATGCAAGCCGTTAAGTGCTGTCTTTCCTTTCTCCATTTGTATCTTGTACCCTTTCTACTATTACAGTCCCATATAATGGTGCACTCTCAAGGCACGCTTCCATGAGATGAGTCAAGTCAGTCGCCTTTTTCCTCCACCTCTTGGCCATGTGCTCCTGCCTCTTTTCTCACACTGTGCTCTGCCCTGAGCTGATTCAACACACCAATCTGGCAGAAAATTAATTCAACAGAAAAGTGGTTTTCAGCCAAGTCAGTGAGCTGAGCAACCCAGCGAACACAGGATTTGGTGCAAGGGAGGGTATTAAAGCACAGAGAAAAATAGGACACCTGGTTTGGGTGGCAGCAAGCTGTTGTCCGAGCTGCTTTGTTTTCCGCTGACTGTTCCTCTGTCCTCCCTCATTCTGTTTTCCTTTTTCCAGACATCAGATCTCACTTTCCTTACCTCCTCTTAGATAGAACTAGTGAAAACCAAAGCCTAACCTGGCTGTTTTTTCATATCTCTGTCACCTCAGGCCAAAACTTTAAAGGCCAGGCTCCTAGATTGACCCAAAGGATCGGTGGCTACCACCAGGCACCCAGCCTGCCCCGCTACTGGGCACCACGGACATCATGTGGGATTTCACAGCCAGACCTGCAGCCAGCCACAGCATACAACAAATAATGAGTACCTCAGCCCCGTTCTGTCGCGACTGACCAGGCATCTCACGACTATGGCGTGAGGCCTCCTACTTATTGCCGGGGGAGCAGGAACGCGAGGCATGCCGCTGCTGCCGCCATTTGCCCCCCGCCCCCCCGCGAAATGCACGGCGAAGCACCCGAACAAGCGAGGAACACCGGGGAAAAAGGGGGTGTGTGTCTGCGTGCTTTTCCTTCAGTATAAACAGGCTCGTTCCCAGGGGCATCACCGGCCCTTCTCGAAGGGAGCCCACCCCCGCTGCGGCACCCGCCGCGCAACGGCGCAAGTTTGATTCAGACGGCGCCGCACAGCGGGGCTGCTCGGGGGCCGGACTCGGCGGGAGCCGCGGAGGAGCCGCCAGGAAAGCGCCCAGGCCGCGGGGCTGCCCCTAGGCCGCGGGGCTGCCCCTAGGCCGCGGGTCACCGCCTGCCCGCTCCCCCAG